>PVJA010035869.1:10802-21650 GCA_004027025.1 Myocastor coypus | reverse complement strand
GTACCAGGCATCAAACTCAGGACCTTGTATTTGTCAGGCAAGCACTTGTTCCACTGAGCTATCTCCCTGGCCCAACGCCCTAAACTCTTGAGAGACACATATAATGTGTTCTTTATTGATGGCAGCATCCATTTTATAGCAGCTGGGACCACTGGGACCAATGTTACTATATTTTCTTTACTTTTAGTCTATGTCCTTGGAACTATCCAGGAAGATGTTTTCCCAGTATACTGTGATGATTTTGGCAATGTGAGGAAAACATAAGTGATCATCCTCTAAAGGAATTTTGTTTTACTCATTTTCCCAAAAGCCCTATTAGATTAGTCCTGGTAGATGCCGTGGTTGTTGGAATTGGTTGTTTGTGTATTTCAAAGTATAATTTTAGTTGGGTCCTTTTTAGTTCTAGAGAAGTTTGAAATGGTTGAGGGTTTTCTTTTTGAGGTTATTATATTTCCATAGATATTTTAGCCAAGAAGTTAAGAATGTTGTGGTCTTCTATAATCTTATATAGATCTTGGGCCTGGCAGGATGGCTCAGTGGTCTAAAGCGCCTGCTTAGGAAAGCTTAGGCGGCTTCAGGGACTGCAGTTCTATCCCCGGAACCACATGCTGTGCCAGCCCTCCCCTCAGGGCAGGCTGAGCTGTCCATAAAAATAAATAAACAAACAAACAAAAGTTCTGAAACAAGAAAAAGAAAAATCTTATATAGATCTATGCTTTTTTTTTTTTTTTTTTTTTTTTTTTTACCTAAAATGGGCTTATACCTTGTTTGTGTCAATTCTGGTATTAAGTAATCTTTTCATCCAACTAGCAAACTATATTCTTTACATCCATGATGAATTTTTGCCTCTTTGCTACAGCCTTTTCATTTAGAAAAGGATGACTATTTGGGTCACTTTTCTTGTTGCTGAGACAAAATTCACATCACCCAAAATTAAAGGAGAAAAGATTGGTTGTAAGAATCATCTGGCTGTGACATCTGTTATCCCACTGACTACCAGAATTGATTTGGCTAATCTTGCTGGCTATGTGGTATCATCCCCTTCCTCACTATTCCATGTACATCCTTCCTGAAGCTGCAGGCTTGGTTGAAGAAAACAACTACCTCCAATAGGGAAGGACTGTTTGATCAGTCAGAAATATAAAAGTAGTTGTCCTCTCTGGCTAGAACCTCCAGACAAGCTCTCAAGGTGTAAATATTTTTTGTAGCCCAGTTTTTAGAGGTTTCAGTTTATAATTGGGTGGTTCAGAAGTAAGTTGGCATGATAGAAGGGCATCATAGAGCAGGCAGGAAGCAGCAGAAGACCAGCAGCAGTAGCAGGAAGTGTCAAGTGATGGCAGTAGCTTTCTTTCTGTTCCCTACATTCTATTCATGCTACCTGCCCAAGCAGGTACCCCTGATACTCAGATTGAGAACAACCACCAATCTAAATACTATATCCTTAATCCTGGTATCATACACCCACCTCCAAAAAGTTCCACCTTTGACCACAAGAGGGTTTGATAGTGGGGATATACCTAGACACAAGCTATAATATTCTACCCCTGGTTCCCCAAAGACTCATGCACATCATGCAAAATATACTTAGTCCATCTCAAAGAGGTGCCAAAGTCCTAATAGTTTCATCATTACTAAAAAGTCAAATTCAAATTTGACTTTCAAATTCTCCTTTAATATTTGGGGCACAGTCTTAGCTGTGAGCTTTTGTAGGAGTGAAAAGAAAGTTAAACACTTCCAACATATAGTGCACAAGTTAAACAGTCCCATTTCAAATAGTAGTATAGGAAGTAATGGAACCAAAGCAAGCTCAGACTCAAGCAGGGCAAATATTAAGTCCTTATAGTTTCATGTCTAACGTCCCAGGCAGTCTGTGACCAGACGTGAACTCCTAAGGGCTAGGGTGGCTCTGCCTAGAGCAGTGTCGATGGTTGTTGCTCCCAGGGCTTCTCTTTGGGCCAGCTTTGATCACTTGTTGCAGCTTTCCTCAGACAATCTATGGTCCTGGCTTCTGTAACTTTCTGGAACCTCTATTATCCTTCCACAAGCAGCGGCAGCACATACTGCCCTTGCAGGGTACACTGCCTGACCTTCTAGGCCTTCTTCTGACATCTAGGTAGAACCCTTCTTAATCTCATAAGACTTGTATTCTTCATGCTCCTAAAACCAGCATTCATGGATGACACCAAGGGTGCTACAGTGTTCAAGTGTCAAAATGACTGACTTTTTATTTTTATTTTATTTTATTTTTGTCTTTTTGAGATAGGGTCTCGCTATGCAGTTGAGGCTGGCCTTGAGCTCACTTTTGTAGCCCAGGCTGGTCTTGAACTTGCACCAATCCTCCTGCCTCAGCCTCCCGAGTGCTGGGATTACAGGCATGAGCCACCATGCCCGGCTCATTGACTTGGCTTTTTTTTTTTTTTTTTAATTTTTTTTATTACTTTTATTCCTGTTTCAGAAC
This sequence comes from Myocastor coypus, assembly GCA_004027025.1. Lineage (NCBI taxonomy): Eukaryota > Metazoa > Chordata > Mammalia > Rodentia > Myocastoridae > Myocastor > Myocastor coypus. The sequence goes on along the minus strand of PVJA010035869.1, from coordinate 19,192 downwards.
CTTTGTTTGTTTATTCACTCATTTCCATGGCCAGCTCAGCCCGCCCCGAGGGCAGGGCTGGCGCAGCATGTGGTGCCCGGGATCGAACCGCGGTCCCTGAAGCCACTCAAGCTTCTCCAAGCAGGCGCTTTACACCACTGAGCCATTCCGCTGGGCCCTGACTTGGCTTTTTAAAGCAGATCCTATAAGACAGATTTTCTAAACCACCACCATTCTGGAACACATTCCTTTGGGGATCTCTTCTCAAAGTAAATTCTTTGCCTTTGTAACCTGAGGCTGTAGTCCTGCTGCTTCTTATGATGTTTTTAGACGATCTTTTCCATTATCCTGTTTTTCCTCAGCAGAGAAGTTCTCTGATCTATCTTTGCAGTCTACAGATTTACTGGAGTTTTCTTTCTGGCCAACCTCATATTTTAAATCATTCTGCTCTTCTCTTTTTTGTCTTTTTGAGACAGGGTCTCGCTATGCAGTTGAGGCTGGTCCTGAGCTCACTTTTGTAGCCCAGGCTGGTCTCGAACTCGCACCAATCCTCCTGCCTCAGCCTCCCAAGTGCTGGGATTACAGGCGTGCGCCACCATGCCCGGCCTGCTCTTCTCTTTATTCTCAACATATATCTGGCTAAAAGCCCCCAACAGTATCTGTGCCACTGTCTCAACTTTAGATTGTCTGGAAATTTCTTTTGCCAGATTAGTTCACCACTTTCTGTCAATTTTAGGCACAGTCTCTGGACAGGAGCAAAACAGACAAACTTCCTGCCTAGCCACAACACACAGTGTCGGGAGTCCACCAGCCAATGCAATCCTTGCTCCTAGCAGAAGCCTCCTGAGCCTTTATTGGCAGCATTTCTTTCCACCTTTTGGTTTTCTGAATTCTGATCAGAAGTACAGTTTAAGACATTTCAGTACTGCTTCTTCAGTTGGCATGTCCAGGCTTATCCAGACTCATATTATAAGCCACTTGGAAAGGCTTGCAAGCTACATTGTCAGCTATAGTCACACCAAAGGCCCCACTCTTGATACCAAATTCCACCTTTGTTACTTTCTACATTACTGATACCGAATACCTGATACTCAAAAGTTAAAGGAGAAAGGTTTATTGTAGCTAGCTTGAAGGCAGAGTATGCAGAAGGCAGTACACAAGGGGCAGCAGCAGCTTTCTGTCCCTTACATTTTACCAGTCTACCCACCCTTAATTCTACCATCACACCATGAATCAATCCTAGCTTCACATTCTTCATCCCAGCATCCCACACTGTAGATCCAGCCACCTCTGACTATAGTAGGCTTTGTTGGGATTTCTAGACAGAAGCTATAACAATGACTGGGGCTTTGACTTGTACTTGTCCTTCTACCTAAGTATGTAAAAGTATGTAATTTATTTGTAGATTGTCAATTACTTTTTTTTTTTTTTAAGTGAATACAGCAAGATTACATTGTCTTCACAATAAAATAAAACAAAACATGAAAAGTTAAAACTAGATCACTTGGCCCTTTCTTATATCCCAGCTCAGAATGCTTGCATCTCTAAATAGCCAGCATTCTCTTAGATCTGCAGTTGGGCTCAACTCACTCAAGCCTCCGGACATTCTTTATAGTTTGGCCTTCTTCTGGAAAATGAGCTTAGTCTGTCCACCACAGCCACTCTGTTTCCTGTCATAATGTCGCTTTCCCTGGGCATATAGAGAATCTTTGCCTTTCTTGTTCTGTGTCACTTTGTGAGGTTGATGCTTGCCACACTTCTTATAGAAAGTTCATTGGGTTTTTGGGAACATTCACCATGGTTGCAGACATGCTACCAGTGAGGAAAGCCAATTGTCAATTATTTTTGACACCATGGATTTGGAGTAAGAAGTCCCTATGAGTCCTGCTGTCAGAATAGTTCACTGAACTCCATCTTTAGAATTACATAAGTTTGATACCAACTACAGTATTCAGAGCAGTCCTAAATCCATATGGCATATTCATTTCAGACCCAAATCTCTTTTCAGGTCTGACCCAAGATAAGAGATTGAGATATGAGTAATAGTGTTGTGGAAAGTTCCTAATCATTTTGATACCACATTCTATAGAAGACTGCACTGATGAAAACTTTCTGAAGGATGTCTTAATAAATATACATTTATCTACAACATACCAAAGATGATATATCTTTGTAGATACATGTTACTTAGATAACATTATTTCTCAATGAATTTTGTGACTTTTCTTACTATATTCATTATTATTCAGCATCACTCTATAAAGCATAAGTCATAGGTTGACATATTAGGTAAATTTTAGTACCATCTTATTTTTTATTTTTAACTTTTTAAATTTATTTATTTATTTATTTATTTATTTATTTTTGTCTTTTTGAGACAGGGTCTCACTATGCAGTTGAGGCTGGCCTTGAGCTCACTTTTGTAGCCCAGGCTGGTCTCGAACTCGCACCGATCCTCCTGCCTCAGCCTCCTGAGTGCTGGGATTACAGAAGCGTGTGCCGCCACGCCCGGCAGTACCATCTTTTTAGATTAAAAATTTATGTGAGATTATAGTATTAGTTTTAGAGACTGTAGAATTCTATTGGAGAGCTGATGCAAGTGCCGTAGTAATTTTCTTTTCTTTTTTTTTGAGACAGGGTCTTGCTATGCAGTTGAGGCTGGCCTTGAGCTCACTTTTGTAGCCCAGGCTGGTCTCGAACTCGCACCAATCCTCCTGCCTCAGCCTCCCGAGTGCTGGGATTACAGGCGTGAGCCACCACGCCCGGCTCAATAATTTTCTTTTTTAAGACAGAGTTTCAGTATGCAATTCAGGCTGGCCTTGAACTCGCTTTGTAGTCCAGGTTGGCTTTTAACTTGCAGCAGTTCTGCCTCAGCCTCCCAAGCGCTGGGATTATAGGCATATGCCACATACCTGATGACACAGTAATTTATGAAACAAATTCTTTCACATGACATTTAGAGGATATGAAAAATCCATTTTCTTCTTAAAAAAAACTCATTTTTATTTACGTAAAGGATTGTGATGAGTTAGATTTTTCTTTTTAATTTTGGTGCTGGACATTTAATCCAGGACTCATGATACTAAGCATGCTTCTTCATTGAGTTAGGGGGGATTGACTGATTTATTAATTGATTGCCTTATTGGTGCTGAGGACCAAACCCAGGGCTTCCAGCTTGCTAGGCAAGCATTCTACCTACTGCTGAGCCAAATCCCCAGCCCCCTTCATTGAGTTGAACTCTCAGCATGAAATAGGACTTTCTTCCCTGAGGTGCTAAGGATGAATCTAGGGCCTTCAACATAGTAGACAAATGTCCTGCTAGGTGACACTTTTTAATTATAGGATTATGGAATGCACATTGAGTTTCCCTAGTACAGAAGTCAAACTTTACTCTGTTTTTGTTCTTATAATTTTGTTCTATAATTTAGTCATTATAGGTGGAAATTTTGTTAGTAGTATGTCAATCCTGATGTGGAGTGTAGCTTGTAGAATCTTTTGGCCCAAGCAGGCCAGGTAGCTCATGCCTGTAATCCCAGCAGTCTGCAATGCTGAGGCAAGTAGATTTCAAGTACAAACATAGCCTAGGGAATTTAGGTACTTACTGAGACCTTGTCTCAAAGTAAAAAGTAAAAAGGACTAGGGATGCAGCTCAGTACAAAGGCTTTGGGTTCAGTCTCCACCATTGAAAAACATACTTTGTTAAGTAATTTTTGGATATCTTGGGTTTTCATAATCTTGGATAATTGCCATTACTCTTGGTACTTACTGAAACTTCTCAGAAAAGTAAGTAGTCCTCAAATTCTTCAGGTATGTTTTATGAAGTAAATTTTGTAAACTAGATCTTAAACCTAAAAATTTGGTTATATAAATAAAATATGCCAAGGCTACCACAGGCATTATGAAATAATTTTGTGGAAGTTTTAAATGACCTTTGCATATGTATCTATAATTGATGAAAACTTTCATTCATTCATTCTTTTTTTTTTTTTTTTTTTTGTGTGTGTGTGGTACTGGGAATCTAACTCAGGTTCTTGTGCTTCCCAAGCAGGCGCTGTGCTGCTGAGCTATACCCCCAGCCCCAAAACATATTTTCTAAAGGAAAATTAGTAACATCTGCTGACTGATTTGAAGATTTAGTCATAAATAGCATGGAAGTATAGGTTGGGAGTTTTACTTCTTGTCTCATTACAGTTTGAAGTTGTTATCCATAAAAGAATTATTGTAAGAGTGATACATCCTGAGTATATGCTAACATCATATTTGTTTATTATTTTAAATAGAACTAATATACTAATAATACATTATTTTAAGGTTTTGTGAACTATTTCCTTGAAAGAATAAAAGTTGCTATGTTTTTGACTTTATAACTGAACATGATTTGGACTTTTTACATACAGGGGTTGGGGGAGGCAAGTCAGACAAGTTTTTCTTGCTGCTTGAAATTATTTCTACATTAGACTAACTTGTAGATTTTACTTATGCATGCTTGACTTTTTAATTATCTTTTTTCTCCTTTTCTTAAAGATGATACTTGTTGATGCCACTGTTCTCATCCTCCTAGCAGAAGATAGTCCTACTGAGAAAATGAGCACTTTGATCATTCAGTCTTTGAACTTTAACCTTTGACTGGAAGTGACCTATAGGCAATGAAGACTACTTCCTTTTACTGCATTTTTACTTGTGTGCATTCTGGGCGCATGTTGATCGCTGGTTCAGTCCACGCAACTGACATGCTTTTATTAGCCATACAGTATTAATGCAGGTGTCAGGAAATGTCAAAAATAATTCCATTTTTTAATTTTTTAAGCTTTTGGAAAGTTCCAGGTCCTCATGTGTTGTGCAATAACAATGATTTACTTGGTGGTTTTGGTTCGTCCATTGCCGGCAGTGGGCATTGCAACACGAAAAGTTTTCATTAACTCCTGTCACTCAGTGATTAATGCATGATAGGGCCTATCAAATGAATTAACTGGTTATAGTGGGATTATATAATTAAAGTGAGGGATCCAACATTACTTTGAAAGTCACCCCAATTGTTCATATTTGGATTCTATGCACTGTGATCCTAAGGTTAACAGCATGAATTAACATGCGTCTTTAAAGGACTGTAATGAAAAATCATTGCGTATTTATTTGTTTATATCTGCTGTCAAATTGTTTTGACATGGAAGGTTTTCAAGTGACATTGGCAGAAAGGTACAGTATGTTATCTCTCTGGTGAAAATAAATTAATTTGTTGTATATAGTTCTTCAGTGTCGGAAAGTAAAGGTATGAATAATATAGGGTTTGAATGGTTTAATCAAGGCTTTATTTTGGAAGTAAGAAAAATGACAGTGATGATGAAGTTGCTGCAGTCCATTATTTGGACTTGTTATTTGTATATTAAAGATTTTTCCAAGTAGATTACACTCTGTTACTTCCTGCTAGCCATCAGCATGAGCCCTACTGCCTAAACACTATTTCATTTATTTATGTTTGAAAAATCCATAAACGTTTTTGTTTGCAATCTTGTTTCTTTTATGTTTTAAGTCAAGTTTGAATGTTACAGTTTAATTGAAAAACTTTTGTCATTTTTTCTTGTAAATTTTCTTTACTTGTAAGTATCATCTTGTTCTTCAATCCTGTACCCTAAAATAAGAAATACATTTTTGACAGAGGCTTAATGTTTTAACAAAAAAGTGTGGACATTTTTATTTTAAAACTTAGGCAAAACACACTAAAATTGTATGTTTGCTTATTTGTCTCACACAGCCATATAGTTTTTCGTGGAGGAATTTGTTTTATTTTTGTTTTCTTGTTGTTGAAAAGACTTTGCTTATACATCTAGATAAAATTTTTCTATAAAGAAAGTTCAAAGATCCCATTCTCAATACCATGTAAGTTAGTGATATTACAGCTAGGTTCTCTTTTTAAAAAGTGATTAATGTATTTTATAAATTACCTTTTCACATATGCAAAATCTGTTTCTACTAATGTTATTTTTACTAATGCCTTACTGTTTCACTCTTTTTGAAATATTCTGCGGTGAATAGAATAATAGATTGGGGCTTCAAAATAAAAGCCAGTAAGTTGAAAGGTCTGAAATGTGTACCCCAGTAAAATCATCCAATCAACAATTTGGTAATGAATATTTTAAAATTGTTTTTAATCTGTGTAGGTGGCATTTTGTAGCTTTTTACATGTTGTCAATTAAGGGCATACAATTTTACACTCTCAAAGTATAATTACTGAACTCAGGGGTGGGTAGACTTCAAAAATATGTCTGCTGTAGAAATAACTTGAAGACAAAAAATTACTACCATGGCCAGCCACCAAATTGTGCACACTCTTCATAGTGCTAGTTAGCAGCTGATGCTTTTTACAAAGTTAGACACATTTTTTTCTATGTTAACTAGACATACATGTTTTCACAGTGATTTGTGTCAATTTTGTTAGCCTGTTTAACCTTGATAGAAAATCTTGGAAATATTCTTAATTTTTAACTGCCTTTAATATGAAAATTGCAGCTGTAAATTGTATTTTCATATTTTACATAACTGCTCAAAACTACTGATTGACTTGATCTTTTTCTGGGGTGGAAGTAGGAGGAAATCTCTCACTATATTTCTGGTCCTCTTACTAAAATCCTTTTATAAAAAAAATGACCCGTAACATTCACCAAAGGAATTGATATACCAGATCAAAGATTTAACAGTGCTGTACTGTGGATGAATAGATCATAGAAAGCCTCATTTGAGTTTTTTTATAATACTGTTTTTTAATATACCTCTCTAAATACAGATATCGTAAAATAAAAGTGTAGGAAAATAGAGGTAAAACCAAATAATTTTGGTATATTTTATGGTTTAAAGAGAAAAAGCACCAACCTTTTGAAACTCATAATCAGAAAAATTCATAAATCAGACTACATTTGGGAGATGCTTAGAACTCTTTTGCACTTAAACTTATTTATATGTAAAGTACATTATTAAAATCATAAAGCATTTCATTGCTCTGCAGAGAGCAATGGCTTCATGGTAAAATATTTCTCTGTAATGTGTTGTTGAAAGACAACTAGAATACCAAGAAATGTATATAGGAATATGCTACTTTCCTCTTCCCTGCATTCCCTTTATGGGGCACTAGTCCTACAGAGTTAGGCTTTTTTACTTAAAAGATCCTCCCTCCCTCTCTGCCTCCCTGCCTCTCTCCCTCCCTCCCTCCCTCCGTCCCCCCTTCCTGTCTCCCTGCCTCCATCATCTCTTCCTCTCTGTCTTCCTCTCTCTCTTCCTCCCTTTTCTCTTTCCTTATTTATTTATTTATTTATTTTAGGCCATTCTTATTTGCCAAATTCTGTTAAGACACTGATTCATTCAGTTCCTTATTTATACCTGTTTAGATCATGAACTTGTGCCCTTTCAAAAAATTTCTGTCAAGTAGGGATTAATGCTACAAGTTCTAAAGATAAGGAAGTTTTTAAACAGAGATCTTAAAAAATGAGTTTTGTGGCTGTTCTCTTAAGGAATTAATATTTCTTAATAACTTACTAAAGAACCTGTAATTCCCCCTTTCAACAAGCAGGAGAATAATGTATTTTTAATCCCCAGAAGAAAATGTTGAAAATAGCTTTTTTTTTTATACCAGGAATTGAACTCAGGACCTTGGGCTTGCCATACAGGTGCTGTGTGGCTGAGCTATGTCCCTGGCCCTTAAAATAGCTTTTATGTAGTCAGTAATTCAACTGGAAAAGTTTAATTTTTATTATGTGATTGGGTAAATATTTGTCATAAAGTAAAGTAGTTTATACTTTTTCCCTTCTGAATTTTAAATGTATATATATATCTCACTAGATAACTATGATGGATAATTTTGTCAGATTCTAGAATAGGTATCTAGTGACTAGAACTAAATTGTTCCCAGATTACATCAAAGATAAATCAACAATGGAAATGAATAGTGATATGAAACTGGTATGTAACTTGATAGTGTTTCTGGTAATCAAGTCTTATTTTTAAAAAGCCTATTGTTTTTGAGAATTTAGATACTTTATTTTATTTTATTTATTTATTATTATTATTTTTTTTTGGTCTTTTTGAGACAGGGTCTCACTATGCAGTTCAGGCTGGCCTTGAGCTCACTTTTGTAGCCCAGGCTAGTCTCGAACTCACACCAATCCTCCTGCCTCAGCCTCCTGAATGCTGGGATTACAGGCGTGAGCCACCACGCCCGGCGAATTTAGATACTTTAAACTTGTTGAGACTTCTTTCTACAAATAGAACAGTTAGTACTGTGTATTCAAAAAAGTTGTTTTAAAATAAAGAATTCAATATCACTAGTTCTAAGCCTTTATGGTTACTGCTGGTTATATTTCTTTTTTTTTTTTTTTTTTTTTTTTTTTTTTTTTTTTTTTTTTTTTTTTTTTTTTTTTTTT
>PVJA010035869.1:0-10702 GCA_004027025.1 Myocastor coypus | reverse complement strand
CCACTGAGCCATCGTGCCAGGCCCCTGGTTATATTTCTTTATGTCATTTTTATTAAAATATTTTGTACATCTCTTAGCCGAATGCATACAACTTATGATAATGTATGTAAATTGGTTTTCAAAAACAGTTGAGGCTTAGTCATATTTTACTTTGCTGAAGATTCATTATCACAATCAGCTGTACCACTATTTTGTGTTATACTAATGTTTTTAGTGTCTTTGTAGATTGAGATCTATTAGTGTCTTCTAATCTGCATATCAGCTGTCCCCCTATTCCCAACTGGGGCTGAACCATACCTGTGCACTGACCTACATTCTTAGCCCTTGTAGCTTTTTATTTTGAGGCAAGGTCTCACTAAGTCACTGATTGCCCAGATGAGGCTCAAACATTTTGATCTTCCTGCTTCCACTTCCCCAGAGTGCTGGGATCACAGGTGCAGCCATCATGCCTGCTTTGGAGTCTTTTGAAATCTTTTTAGCTTTTGTTTTTTAAAGATGGAGTGTCTGTTTGCCAGGCAGGCCTTTTAGCCTATGATATTTATGCCTCAGCCTCTTGAGAATGGAAGTATAGATACATGTGTGCTACTGTACCAGGCTGATTAATTTTTAATACCTTTTTCCCCTTTGTTACTGTCTGTTCTCACAGGTGTTCAGTATACCTATCTAGCAGTTTCCTTTTTTTTTTTTTTTTTTTCAGTTTTCTTTCTTTATGATTAGAGAATGTAGCATAGCAAAATTGCATCAGATTTTTTTTTTTTTTTTTTTTTTTTTTTTTTTTTTTTTTTTTTTTTTTTTTTTTTTTTTTTTTTTTTTTTTTTTTTTTTTTTTTTTTTTTTTTTTTTTTTTTTTTTCTGTTTGAAACAGGGTCTCTGTAAATAGTTCATCCTGACTGTGAGCTCACTAGGTAGTGCCAGGCAGTCCTCAAACTCAGTGATCGTCCTGCCTTCCAAATGCTGGGATTACAGGCCTGCACCAGCACACCAGCCTACAATAGATAATTTTTAAAACCTAAAATTGGTCTCCACACAAATAAAATACATGAGATTTTAGTTACCTAATTCCATTTTATTACTAGATGTTTAAATTTGTTGAGTAAATGATTTCAGTAAGTTATTAACCATAACTTAGTTCTTTATTACTAATACTGAAGGAATTTAGTTTGTTTACTTTTTGGTGAGGACTTTGAAAATTTATTACTGTTTTCCATTAACATTTTTAAGCCATTTTGAGATGTACAGTTATTTATCTAAAAATAATTTGTGGAAGGTTTTTGTTTCTCAACATAAGTTTTGCATTAATTTAAAAACAGGATTATATCCATTACTATCTTCAAAGACATGGAATATAAACAGGTACTTCAAACTTAGTGCTCTGTCTGGGAAGTTGAAATTAATGGTTTTAAATATGGTCCTGGTAAGTGAGATGTTAATGGTAAATTTCTCAAATTTAGTTTTAAGACTTGTATTTGGTGATGAGTCTCCAGATTGATTTCATTACATGATTTTCTTTTTTAAGGAAAAAAAAATTTGTTGATAAAGTAAAATCTGAGACTTTGGACTATATGGAAGGAATGACTGACTAGAAGCTGCCCTAAACATACCTCAAGAACTCCAGTTGTACATGTTGAATGAAGAATTGACTGGGAAAGCAGATGTACTTCTATTTCTTGGCATATATACTATCTTTTGGGGAAAGTTACTCATATAGTAGTTTTAAAGCTGGTTTTTGAAAGGCAGAAGCATAATTTAAAATTATTAGACTTTGACTTATGATGTGACATAACTTGTCAAATTTCCTGATTATGTGGAAAGATTGAATAACCTGCCTGTCTTTTAAAGCCTGAAACAGAATATTTAAAGAATTTTTTGTGAGATACTATGAAAATGCAAGTCTCTCTGTAGTTAACCATAAGCTGTTTTTATAAACACACATTGATTGCCAGGCTCTAGGTAAAATAATTATTTGAATGGGATATTAGGTTAATTATCTAGTAGCCAAGAATTAAGTGCATGTTCAGGTCCAAATGAATTTGTTCATTTTAGTTGGTACCATTTTTATTTCAATACTCATAAATACAGATTGTGCATTTTATTAAATATGAATGGAACACATGATTGAGGATTTGAATAGGGTGGTAGTGTATTTTATAAATTCAAATTGCAAAAATATGTAAAGTTGCTACTTTTTAAATACAATATAAATGTTAGACAAATCTATGTTATATATTTTTCAATACATGTATCAATTTTTGTTAGTTGAATATAGGTTACTTTGTGTGCTTTATGGAATCCAGTTAAATTTTAATAATAAAGCAGTTGTCATTTGATGCTTTTTCTGTATACTTCTGTATACTAAATTAGATAGAAACTAGACTTATTTGTAGTTTATAATAATGGAAAGCTGTGTTTGGGTAGCAGTTTCTCTTTATAAAAGATTATGATCTTTTAAGGATTATGGAAACAACAATGTACATTTTCAAAATAAGTGCAGTAGCATGTAATGGCCACCAAGGCTGTTGTTTAACAACTCATCTTAAATAGCATAACTAGTTTAGTGGTCTTTTATGCTTTAATTAAGTCCTAATTAAAGACTGGGTATTTTCAGAGAAGATTGAAATTGAGATGCAGCACTTGCTTGGAGTGACCATGAGTTGGATGCCACTGAACTTCAGGTAGTATGATAAGTAAGGACATAGCTGAAGTACTTCTGTATGCATTTTTATGCAAAAGAGGAAGTTATTTACTGAAATGAATGATTCTTGGTGCCATAAAAAAGGTGGGAAATAAGCAGAAGGAGGAGATATTCCTGCATGTTATTCCAGGCAGGAAGAAATTAAATATACTCTACTGATACTCTTAAATTGTCTTTTGTACAGGGGTTCTACTTGCCCCAGGTGTGCCTTAGTCCACTTTCAGACAGCTGTACTGTTATAAAAGCTCTCATATCTCAACAAGCTGTTCCTGTGGCCCTAAACAACTAGATTAGTAGATGACTAGATAAATCCTGCAAGAGATTCCTTTGCATGTTGTATTTTTACTCTTTATTATAATCCTTACACTTATTTCTACCTTGCATAGTATGTCTTTTTTCATCAGTTTAAGCTGCTATGGATAAGTGGGTCTGTTACAGTCTTCCACCTGTTCCTTATTACTCTTCATCCTAAGGTAGTGCTTAACAAAGTTACACATGAGCTTAATTGACAGGTCAGATGACACAGTGAAGGATTTTGAGTATTTGAATAGATGAACAGGGCCCGGTAGGATGGCTCAATGGTCTAAAGTGCCTGCTTAGGAAAGCTTAGGCGGCTGCAGGGACCATGGTTTGATCCCCGGCACCACATGCTGCACCAGCCCTGCCCTCAGGGCAGGCTGAGCTGGCCATAAAAATAAATTAGTAAACAAAAGTTCTGAAACAAGAAAAAAAAATGAATAGATGAACAGTCAGGTCCCACTGTCACAGGAGTTTGCTTCTTCCTTCCATGTCCGTCACTGTCCTCCTCCCTCTTCTCAACCTCCTCTCTTGTGACATCAGGTATGGAACATAGGGCCTTACAGTTGCTAAGCACGTGCTCTATTACTGGCCTATATTCCTCAGGCTTAAGTAGCTTTAAAAATTGAATGTCTGACTTTTAAAAATATTTGCTTAAAAACACTGATAAATGCAAAGTATGTAAATGGGACTCCTGTGTGCCCTTTACAATTCAGTAGGATATGGAAATAAACTAAGCAAAAAACATAAGGAGAAACTTCATGGCTGTGCCTCACCTTCAAGTGTAACGTGTGTGACTGTCATCAGGCATGAAATGGTTGTCTATATCCTGGATACGCTTTGCTCAACATGAAAAAGTTTATTTTTATTCAATAAAGGTGTATTTATCTTACCTATTTTTCTTATAGTTTAATGGCATTTCTATCCAACCTAATTGTCAAATGATGGAAACTCCCCTTTTTTGTTACATCCTGTGTAGGTTATCTTTAAAGCATTTCTGAAACTTCTTCCTTCTTTCCAGGGTCCTTGCCATTATGAATTTTCACTACCTGGTGCTGGGGTTCCAAGGTCATTCTTCAGATAGTCATGGGCCTTCTTATGTAGTATTAGTGCAGGTTTCTGTTGAATCTTGGTAACATTGCTAGAGTGTTTATCACCTATTCTACCTGAAAGTTCTTTCACATGTTGTTTAAAAGTTCATGTGTGATTAAACACCATCTCTGCCCTTCTTTCCTCCTCACCTCCTAGCTGATGATAGCGAAGATAGCATTGTGTTTGCATATCTCATTTGTGTAACACAGAGAGCACAGAATCTAGCATTTTGGTTCTGTGTGTGTGTGAGTGGCACTGTGGACTAAACCTGGGGCCTTCACATTGCACTATCTTCAGCTCCCCTTCCCCTGTTGAGACAAGTCTCACAGTTGTTGAGTTGACCAGTCTGTCCTCAGACTCGTGATCTTCCTCTCCCCACCTCAAAAAAAACAGTTTCTCAGAAATCCAAATTAATCATTAGCCTTTGGTTTTTGTCATATCTATTTATCTATCTATATCTATCTATATATGTATAGATAGATAGATAGATTACATGTATATATACAAAACTATACACAAAACTATATGTATGTATATATAGTTTTGAATATATTAAAATGTTTTAATTCAGGTATAGTGGTTCACACCTATAATTTGAGCACTCTGGAAACTAAGATAGGATCACAGGTCATATCCGGGCAAAGTAGCAAAATCTCATCTCAAAAACTGGGTAAGGATTAAGGATATGATTCAGTGCAAAGGCGCTGGGTTCAATCCTCAGTGTGACTAAACTTTTTTGAAATGTACCATAAAATCAGTAATATCTTTAGAACTAAGTACATCTGAGGAGCAGTGAGGTCATAAAGATAAAGCCTGACACTCAAAAAGGTGAAAGACATTAAATTTGTTGAATACTTCCCCTGTGCTAGGAAAGATAGAAGATAAAGGCAAGGAATATCTCTTCAAATCCTCTATATAAAATATAGAAACACTTATACTGTGAAATGTTTACAGTTAAATGGCAGTTTCTGATTAACACAAAGGACTTTGCAAAGAAGAGCTGACATAACTTGAAAATGTGAAGTTCTTAGGTGAATTCTAGGAAAGAAGAGTCACAAGTACAAAGTCTCAGTGCAGGAACTAAAGGAGGATGAACATAGTGTAGTTTAGTGGCTTAGTGGGGCCCTGTCTCATAAAACAAAATGGGGAGGGGAGATGCCTAGGAATGTAACTCTGGGAAGGCCCTGGGTTTAGAACCAGCTACAAAAATAAGCACCTTATATACACTATCTCTTCTGTGGAGTTTTTGTCTTGTTTTTGAAATGGGGCTCTTTCAATGTAGTTCAGGCTGGCCTTTAATTCAGAGATCCTGCTTAAGCCTCCCATGTACTGGGATTACAGGCTTGTGTCACCATTCTTGGCTTTTTTTTTTTTTTTTTTTCTTGTTCTGCCTTAGAATACACAGAGTAAGTCCTAGCCCCTTTTCCAGATATTTTCATGTGTTTTGTTTTGTAACACTAGGAATTGAACCTAGGAGTTCTGTTGTACTGAGCTACATCCCCAGCTGTTTTTGTCTTCAGCCAGGGTTTCACTGAGTTCCGCAGGCTGGATTTGAATTTATCATCCTTCTGCTTCACCTCCCTGAGTGCTGGGATTATATCCATGCTCTTGTGCCTAGCTGTTCTTTTGTTTCTGAGGCCAGTGTCTTGATACTTTGCCCGGGACTGCTTTGAACTCATGGGCTCAAATAATCCTCCACCCTCCCAAGGAGCTGGATCCTTGACTAGTTTTCACACGCCACATTTTTAGATATGTTCATTATTATTTTATAGGATCAAGATTTTCAAAGATGTTTTGAAGTGTGGCAAGCCAATTTGATCTTCCTGTGTCAAATCTTAACACAAAAGAGAATGGAACCTACTCTGATTTAGGTTAGAGATTTTCAAACTATTTCTCAGAGCTCCAGGAGGTCCTTGGATATACCTCAGGGACACATTTGACTATATTTCATATTGATATTCAGCATAAACTTGCACCAGGAAATGAGCTTACTGTTTTTGTTTTGTTTTGATTTTTGGCGAAACCAGGGATTGAACTGAGGCCCTTGCGCTTGCCAGGCAAGCACTTATGCTACTGAGCTATCTCCTCTGCCCCTGATTTTACTGTTTTTTTTTTTTTTTGTCTTTTTGCGACAAGGTCTCGCTATGCAGTTCAGGCTGGCCTTGAGCTCACTTTCGTAGCCTCAGCTGGTCTCGAACTCGCACCGATCCTCCTGCCTCAGCCTCCTGAGTGCTGGGGTTACAGGCGTGCGCCACCACACCCGGCCCTGATTTTACTGTTTTAAATGAACCTGTAAAACATTACTTTTTAATAACAGCCAGGACTAAATCTATCTGTTTTGAATGCTGTGTCTCACGCACGATTTTGATTGGTGAAGCCACCTTTTCGTTTATCTATGTAGTTGGTATTGTGTTTTGTTCCCAGGTATTTTTTTTTTTTTAATATAATCTTGTCTTTATAAATAGAATTTTATTTTATTTTATTTTATTTTTTTTTGTGAGACCAGGGTTCAAACTCATGACCTTGCACTTGCCAGGCAGGCACTTGTGCCTCAGAGCTATCTCCCCAGCCCCTATAAATAGAATTTTAGATCTTATAAAATTTCATCTCAAGAGCCAGCCAGATAGCTCAGCAGATTAAAGTGCATTCTAGGCAGACACAGGGACCAGGGTTTGATCTTCAACCTGTGGTCCTGGCCCCACCCGTTGGGCACACTGAGATGGTAATTCATGTTTCAGAATTTTTGTTTGTTTGTTTATTTATTTTTATGGCCGGCTCAGCCCGCCCTGAGGGCAGGGCTGGCATAGCATGTGGTGCCGGGGATTGAACCGTGGTTCCTGCAGCCACCCAAGCTTTCCTAAGCAGGTGCTTTAGACCACTGAGCCATCCTGCTGGGCCCTGAGATGGTAATTCAGACTGGGTGTGGTGGCATGTACCTACAATCCCAGAACTTGGGAAGATGAAAACAGGAGAATCATTACAAGTCTGATCTAGGTAGTGAGACCCCATAGACCTTGTACTAGATACATAAAAAAAAATGAAATTTTGTCTCAGAATTTTGCCTGATTTCTCTAGCTATTCTGTTGAACATTTTTTGCTTTTATACTCCATCATGCGACATGCAGCTTCCCTTCCTGTTTGGAATAATGACATGTGTTTAGTGTGTGTTTTGCCAAAGCTAGCACATGCATTGCATTTTTATAAGAGCACAGTCCTATGGCATGTAATGTCTGCAGCTCATCAGGCTAAACATTGTACTGCTGTCAAAGTTCACAATTGGGAAAAATCAAACTCATTCAAACCATCTTTGTAACATGATCTAGAGAAGGAAATGTGGATTGTTTAGGTGCATGCATGGGTTTACAGGTCTCACAGGATCATTTCTTTGGCTTCTGTTTGAATTGCACATACTGGCTTTACCTTTTTTTTCCTGTTGAAAACTACACATTCCTAGCAAAGAAAAAAAGTAAAATGTGAGTTTGGCAGTCGTAGAGGTACTTGCTGTGTGCAGTGCACTGTAGCCTCCAGCTTCAGCTCTTTGGGTGTGCCCCAGATCCCCCCTCCCATTCTTTTTCCTTGCACAGGAAGGAAATATACATCATGGTTTGATTTTCTTACCACAAACATCTTAAAAAACAACAACAACAACAAAAAAACCCAAAAAAACTCTGCCAGCTGTTTTGCTGCCTAACTCCAGCTTCTGGGAGGGTCCATATCAACACAGTTGGCAAGAAGCCCGTAAGGTAGGCACTGAAATGAACTGTAGCTGAATTAAAACTTTTCCCAACAGGGATTTGGAAGAATGCTCCATCGGAGGTGACCACCTTCAACAGTATGTGTCAGACCTTTGAAAAATATGGGGAAAAATGAACTCAAATATAATGGAATTTCTGACTAATTGTGTTGATACCCTGCCTCAGTTTGCAGTTTTACTGCAAAATACCATAGGCTGAGTGATTTAAAGAATAGAAATTCATTCCTGTCAGCTCCAGAGGCTAGAAATCCAAAATCAAGGTGCTTGCAAGATTGGGCCTTTTGTGACTTACAGCTAGCCACTGTGTGCTGTGTATCCACATGACCTCATTGTGTGCTTGGGGAAAGGAGGAGAGGAGCATCACTTTGGGCATGAACTTCGACATGGATTTGTGGGGTGCAGTGTATCCATGGCAGCCTCTAGAGAGGGCTAATGAAAAGTTGAGGGCAGTTAGCAAACTATTGAAGACAGAAGTGATACCAGTCTGCCTCTTTGGTAGCTGCCAAAGAAAATTTTATATCCTTCAGTGGGGGTCCAGGAAAAACTGGTGGCAAAACTATAGTTTTGCTGTTCAATACTTTTTTTTCCCCCTGTAGTCTAGACTGCCTTGATACTTTTTTATTTTTTATTTTTTTGGTGGTACTGGGGATCAAACTCAGGACCTTGGGCTTGCCAGGCAAACACTTATATTCTGCTGAGCTATCTTCCCCAGC
Source organism: Myocastor coypus (assembly GCA_004027025.1). Taxonomy (NCBI): domain Eukaryota; kingdom Metazoa; phylum Chordata; class Mammalia; order Rodentia; family Myocastoridae; genus Myocastor; species Myocastor coypus. The sequence continues at coordinate 2,155 of PVJA010035869.1, read as the reverse complement.
CCAATACTTTTTTTCTTTTCCTTTCATTTTAAGATAGAGTCTCACTAAAGAGATTGGTCACCAACTTAGGATCTCACTATAGTAGCTCATCCTCCCAAGTAGCTGGGATTACCGGCTTGCACTTCCAAGCCTGGATCCAAACTTGGAATTAAAAAGACTTCAAAGATATTTGAATGAATGCCAAACTGGAGCAGGTCTGTTAAATCAAGGTCAGGGCTGAGGTTAGAAAAACTTGAGACCCTGGTTAGTGAGCCGGAGTCATTGAAATGGGTCAATAAGGCCTTTGACTCCCTTGACTGAAATCTTAGCGCTTATAAAGGATGCATACTCCTCTACTTAGGAGGAGTTAAAGTCTACTTAGGGTGTTAGAATCTCCTTAGGGTGACTACATCCATCTGGTTTAATCATCCATGTCTGGTTTATACCTAGATTTAAGTCGCAGTATAACCCACCTATGATAATACTGGCCCTAGTAATACAAGCATAGTACTATCCTCCCTAAGTGCCTGCAGTGATTACTCAGGCAGGGTCTGTGGGACAAAATTTCATAGATCTGTGAACCAGGGGCTGTGAGGTGATAAGGGAAAGTATTGTCTTAGAGACATTCTTTTGGCCTATGGATTTTGACACCCAGTAAGCAAGTGTGAACTTACTGAGGTGGCTTGTAAACATCAGGAGAAAAACTCTCCACAGTAAGCCAAGTTGAATGCCTGAACTGCCATAGCAGATGGTGGAAAAGGTATAAAAAGCTCAAATAAGTAGGCATACTGGTGTGAGCATTATATGTGGTTAGAAAATTCCAAAGGATTTTATTCTAAGAGAAGCCACAGAGGACAGCTGATCAGCAAGGCCATCAGTAAAATGTTACTGAAATGGGCACTAGAATCATTAGCTTCACTGGTGGCTGCCCTCTGCAGTCATAGCTGGTCTAAGACAGGCTTCCTCAAACTTGAGGCCATGCCCTTAAAAATGGGTGCTATTGTCCAAAATGTTGTATATGTAGTTGAACTGGAGACCTCACTATGGAACATCGTCTCTTAATAGGAAGAATACATAACTCCCTGAACAGTGGCCCCCCAGTCTAATAGAATCCCATTAACTAGTATTGGCTTTGCATTTTGTATTTCATACATCCAAGGACAAACTGGTAAAAAAATAAAAATCCATCTTGGCAAGGATAATTGACCATGATTTCCAGCTCAAGAATCTAGGCCACTCAAGTCAGTCTGTTATAGGTTTAGACTAGAAGAATAAACTCATTTTTCTTACAAGGTGTAACAGCAAAGTTCTTCATTCCTAATTATGAATGTAGTTTATTGAAGGAATTTTTGAAAAACAGTGCCTTCTTGGATGTAAGAAGAATTGAACATGAATACATAAAACTGAACAAGAACAAAATACCTCTGGAAATATCACGAGTTGTGACAATGTACTTTGAGTTAAAGTAAGTAAAAAAAAAAAAAAAAAAATTTATCCCTACTTGCTTGCATATTTGCTACTATAAATCAGAAATTTAGTGTTTTTTCAGTGAATGATTAAATCAAGAGTTTTAGCCTTGTTTGGTGCTTTAGAATTAATGTAGTTTGAATTTTTACATGGTCAAAGTGTTTTCTGTAGTCACAATACCAGAAGGATAATTTCATTTATGTCTGTCTGTCTCCCAGAGATAGTAAAAAGGCATTGTTTTATATCTCAATTTGCTTTAAAAAATTATATGATTTAATGGAACATTTCTGAATGTTTGACTAATTTGGCTTAATCTTTTTCCAGTGAGAGCTGGCATGAGGCCAAATAATACACTTTGGGGAAATAAAACTTTATAAAGCTAGTTCTGATGGAGAGCCAGGTTTGAGGATAATTTTTAATTTATTTCCAAGTTTCTTAGGTTACAAACAATGTTATGACTCTTTTACAAGAGTGGAAGATGAGGGGCCCAGCGGGATGGCTCAGTGGTCTAAAGCGCCTGCTTGGGAAAGCTTGGGCAGCTTCAGGGACCGCGGTTCGATCCCCGGCACCACATGCTGCACCAGCCCTGCCCTCAGGGCGGGCTAAGCTGGCCACAAAAATGAGTGAATAAACGAAGGTTCTGAAACAAGAAAAAAAAAAAAAAGAGTGGAAGATGAAGAAGTTTTCAGCTATAATTCAGTAGAAAACA
>PVJA010035868.1:0-21524 GCA_004027025.1 Myocastor coypus | reverse complement strand
GAGGAGGAGGAGGGGGAGGGGGAGAGGAAGAAGAGGAGGAAGAGGAGGAGGAGGAAGAACAAGAAGAGGAGGAGGAGGAAGAGGAAGAAGAAGAAGAAGAAGAAGAAGAAGAAGAAGAAGAAGAAGAAGAAGAAGAAGAAGAAGAAGAAGAAGAAAAAGAAGAAACCTGCAGACAAATGTGTGTGAGAGAGAGTAAGTGAATAGTTTCTAGTTTTTATTTTAATTCTCCCCAAAAATGTAATATGACCTATAGGGCTCACCACTTAAAACACAACAGTATGTTCAATCCAGTTTCTCTCCCTCCCCGGTGCTAGGCACCCAGTTCTGTTCTTTCAGGTATGGGCTCTGTACATATTGATTTTGTTTTGTTTCTTGCTTTTGGGTGTGTGTGTGTGTGTGTGTGTGTGTGTGTGTGCGCATGCGCGTGCTTGTGCATACCTTGTTTTCAGGACGGGATCTCCCAATATAACCCAGGCTGCTCCGAGCTCACGGCAGTCCTGCCTCAGTTCCCAGGGCTGGGATTACAGGTATCCACCACCCCCAGCTGGGCTATTCTTTTAGGCATTTGGTCCAAACATATTTTTTCTTTTAATACATATTTTCACTTGCTGGAGAGAGCCTTTTTACCAAGATGGCACCAAAGGTGAAGGAAGCCCCTGCCCCTCCTGAGGCAATCATGCAGACTCTTGACTTCGCCTTCAACATTTCATGAAGGACCAAGCACATACTTTATTAATTCTTATAAGGATTTCTTAGAACTCATATAAACAATTGCTTCCTGTAATACATTTTTATGATTTTATTTGCTATCTTAAATATTCATGATCTGTACAACTGGAGCAGGCCTGGTGGCACATACCTGTGACCCAGCTACTCAGGAGCCTGAAGAGAGAGGATCTCAAGTTTAATGCCAGCTTTGGCATTAGCAAGACCCTATCTCAAAATAAAAATAAAAGGGGACGTAGCTCAGTGGTAGAGTAGCCGTAGGTTCCAATACCACCAAAAAGGGAACAAAAAAACAAAACAAAAAAAAAACTGCATCTTTTTTTTCTTTTCTTTTTTTTGTGGGACCGGGGTTCAAACTCACAACCTTGCACTTGCCAGGCAGGCACTTGTGCCACAGAGCTATCTCCCCAGCCCCCCAAAAAAACTGCATCTTGAATTCCAAGTTTTGAAATAAAATCCCTAAAATATGGAAATTCTCTCACTATTCAAAAGCAGCAGGAATAAGCATTTATCCAGGAATACAATCAGTGCCAAATGACAGGATGCTGTGCCAACATGGCACAGGCACTGACGGGTACCACGGACACAGCTAACTAGTTAGTAGGCTCTTGGGAAGGCCCCCACCTTGCTCCACGGCATCAGCATAAAAGCCGTTCTCAAAATTGAGAGATGAGAGAAAGTTGGACTCTGCTACTATCCCCCACCAGAATCTTCCTTCAAAGACTGGCTACCTCCATCAGGAGTAGAAACACAGGGCAGGGCAAATGCAGATAGGCCCCAGCTAAAGTTCCTGTCCCTATTACCACTTTCATGAGTCATCCCAGCACCCACTTTGGAAAGGCACTAGAGTGTATCAGCCCAATAGAATAGCTTAATCACACTTAAGTCCACACTACATCTAAATCCCTGTTAACACGTGGTCCAAGGAAAGCCTGCAGTGGAATCACAGCTGGGGAAAATAACAGGCAGACAGGGCCTGGCTACAAGAACACAGATTTCCAAGCCCTGGAGTATGAGCACATTTGTGGTGACAGCTGTGATGTCAACTTGAATAAAGAACACCTAGTGGTATGGGTGAGCACAGTGCTAGGAGTGTCTGGATGATGACCTGACTGAAGAGGGGAGCCCCAGCCTGAGTGGGGGGAGCACTAATGAACAGGCTTGTAGCCTGCAGGGAATAAAAAGAGAAAGGAAAACAAAGCCCGTTTCTGCTTCTTCAGAGGAGCTCCCGTCTTGGCCGTCACCTTAGGACACTGACCTTCAGGCTTCCAGCACAGACCCTTCAGTCTCAGGTATTGACAGGCCCAGAACTTTGCAGGGGGCTCCAGGCCCTCAACTTCTGATTGGCTCCTCTGGCTCTCCAGCACACGAACTGCCCCTGTGTACTCTTCTACCCGACTCTGAAAGCAGCCATTGTAGGCCTACCTTGGCAATCCTTTATATACCACATTTTTTAAAATATTACATCCATTTCTTTTCTTTTGTAAAAATTATTTATTGATACAGGGTCTCGTTACACAGTTTGGACTCAGTGATCCTCCTGTCTCAGCCTCCCCAGAGCTGGGATTGTAGGTGTGTAAGGGATGGCATCTAGCACAATACTTGACTCACTTTTTTTTTTTTTTTTTTTTTGAGAATCTTTATTTCATTTTTTTAATGTGACATTTTCAAAAAACATGACAGTAATACATTCCCAATAAATGATACAAACACATAGGAGATAGGGAGGAGAGACAGGACCCATCTAGGACAATAAAACAGACTATTTGCCCATGCCTAGCCATAAATCCCTCTGCTCAGCACCTTGCACCTACAGGATATAGGGAGCACCACATTCCAGCCAGTTGCCATAGCAACAAAGAAACTATAAAAGCAGATAGGGAACTAAGAACTGGGTCTTTGTGCCTTTCCAGATGGGGAGGAGAGCACATAGGCCACTGGCTAATTAATACAAGTTCTGTAATTCTTCTTAATTTGGTCTCCTGTGAGTAATATATCCAATCCAAGCCATTACCGGTGTGCGCCACCACACCCAGTTTCAATGGCCAGCACAGTGCATCCAGGTTCCAGGGCCAGTGCAACATGCAGTACTGGGGACCAAACCCAGGCCTTGTGCTTGCCAGGCAGGTGCTCAGACCACCAAGCTATCTCTCCGGCTCTACATTCATTTCTTTAGTGATGCCTAACTACATAGCCCAAGTTGCTGCTCACTAAAAATCCTCACTACAGAGACATCACTGAACAACCAGGATGTTCCACAGTGGGTCCATGAAGCTGGTGGCTGTCCCTACCTCACCAAAGCAGACGCTGACCCAGACCCGGGTGCCACCTACATGGAAACCTTCAGGGGCCACCGAGGCTTCCCCTCTGACCTGGAAAGTGGTGACTTTTCCCTGCCCTTGAATAAGCATGAACGCTCCCCCCTTTTTTCTTGCCACGCTTCTGCCAACAACCCGCAACTCCCTGGATGCCTCAACCACTGTTGTGACCCAAAGGTGCTTTTCCTCTTTTGTGACAGTCAGGCATCACCAAGCCTGTGCCAACATTGTTCTTGATCAGACAAATCCATTTACTGGGCTAGTGTGCAGGGGTCCCCAGGACTCTGGCTTAATGATGGTCGCCCTAAGCCAGCCCAGCAGACCTGCTGGGTGCAGACCTGCTGGGCGCAGATGCATGACCTGCAGGGCCATGATGCTGCGGGGTACAGCTGGGGCTTGTCCTCCAGCAATGCGCGGATGCCCTGAGCACAAGCTCCCCAAGGAATCCATGGTGCAGAGCCTGAGACTCGCACGGAAAGGTTCTCTGTGGTCACTCGGAGGGAAGTTATTCAAGTAATTCTGCGGGACCTTTCAATCTGCCAAGGTGAATTTCAGTGACCACTCCCAACCACAGCAAACATCTTCCTAGTGACCTGAATTTGAGGTTAGAGTATGGGTGTGAACTTGGAACCCCTGGATGCAAGCAGCTTGGGGTACATTATGCTACCTCTCTGACCCTTGGCTCACCTGTAAAAGGGAGAAATGAAACATCTCCCTGTGCTGTTGTTTAGGAAATTATATGAGGACCTGCAAAGAGCTTAGAAGGGCTAACTGGGCACATTAGGTATAAATATCAGCTATTTAAAATGTTTTACAAGGGGCCAGCAGGATGGTTCAGCGGTCCAAAGTACCTGCTTAGGAAAGCTTAGGTGGCCATAGGGACCGCAGTTCAATCCTGGCACCACATGCTGCGCCAGTCCCGCCCTCAGGGCAGGCTGAGCTGGCCATAAAGAAATAATTAATTAATTAATTAATTAAATATAGTAAATATTTTCAAAATAAGTAAAATGTTTTACTAGTCAGGCATGGTGGCACACTCCTGTGATCCCAGTAGTCAGGAGGCTGAGTAAGGATATGGCTGAGAGCTCTAGGCCAGCCTGGGCTACATAGCAAGACCCTGTCTCAAAAAACAACAAAAATTACCAAATTGCCTCTTGCAATATGTAAGATTCTCTGTCTCTGACTCTGTTTCTCTGTCTATCGCTCTCTGGATGTCTTTGTCTGACTCTGTCTGGCTCTCTCTCTGTCCCTCTGTCTCTGGCTGTTTCATCTCTGTCTTGTCTCTCTGTCTCTCTCTCTCTCTCTCTCTCACACACACACACACACACACACACACACACACACACACATGCCCTATATATGATCTCATCTGATCCTCAATAGCCCTGTTAGTTGAGGGGAACAAGACCTAAGAAGGTTATAGCCCTGTCCGACAGTCCCACGACAGCACAGCAAGACCCATAACGAAGGCCAAGAGCTCCTATCTGAATTTCTGTAATCCCAGCACAAGGGCAAGACCTTGTCCCGCCAGGCTACTAGAAGTCCATCCTGGCTCCACACCTGTGGACCAGACAGGAGGGCTTCTCTGCCATCCCTGGCTACAAAAAGAGCCTTTCAAGGCTGTGTTCGCATTCTGCCCATAGTTTGCTTCCAGCACTCTTCCCAGGAATTGCTTTAAACCTCCAGATCCCCATGGAAACTCCAGAAAAAACTGCCTATGACTAAGCAAAACTGCACCCCAACTACTCCTTTGCTCACACATGGATAATATCTTAAATACCTGATATTTATGCCTAGTATGCCCTAGTTAGCCCTTCTAAGCTCTTTACAGGTCCTGCTTCCAACAGTTACCTGTTGTTACTCAGGGCCAAAGCTGCATTCTCCCTGGATGGAGAAGATAAAGGAAAGCTGTTCCCTGGGGCCTACAGTATGGACAGTGTGGAGAAGAAGTATGCCTGGAGCGGTATAATCAAGATCAGTCGCAGGCAAGGGGCTTTCCACCCACGCTTGTGGTCAGAGGCCAGAGGCCAGAACAAAGGCCTTGCAGAGTAAACTGAGGACCTCCTGGCTCCTGGCTCCCTGCAGAAGCCATCTGTAGTGTGCTCCTAAGGTGGAGGGGTGGGGCTTGGAACAAGGGCTCAAGGTACGGCCAGAGGATCCTGCTAAGAGCAGCAAACAATCTAAAGATACATCAGAAAGAAGTCAGTGTGGGGGAGAATCAAGGGCAAAAATTCAGCTGCACCTTGCTGGCAATGTCCAGAAACGTCTGTCTCCTTCAGTGACAAACTGTTATCTCGTTAACTACTGGAGGAATATCTGCTGAGTGCCCATCACTGTCTGGTGCTGGACCAGACACCAGCACCACAGGGGAGAAGCAGAGGAGAGACCTGAGGCCCGAGGAGATGGAGAACGGACTTCAGCAGACATGCGCAAGACCATGCCGGCTGGTGACAGTGGCTGGACAGAACAGAAGGCCGCTGGCCAGGGCACAGGACCTAAACAGCAGGGGATACCAGCCAGAAGAAACAAGGCATATGGCTCAGGGTCAGCAGAATTAGGCCCCCGATGAAGGAACAGCCTCCTCCTGCTCGGGAACAGAACCTTCCAGACCAGCACAGACCAGGAGTGTGGAGTGGAAATCCCAGCGACACCTGTCCTGACCAGGCAGGGCCACAGCCACGCCAAGGACAGGGGACTTTTGCTCAATGACCAGTTAAAGTCATTGAAAAGTGGTGGTGGCTTGTGGTTATAGACTTCCTTTTTGTGGTGCTGCAGATCGAACCCAGGGCCTTTGTACTCAGTTAGATCCCCGGTCCTATTTGTTGTTGAGATGGGGTCTTATTGAACTGCCAACCTTTCCAAGCTGGGCTCCAACTTGAGATCCTTCTCTCAGAGTGCTGGGGTCACAGGCAGGCACCACATCACTGGACTATTACTGTTCATTTTTAACAGGGGAAGGTGACAATTTGTCTATTTTCTAAAGAGCACTCTGGATGGTTTGTCAAGAAAATACTCCCAGGAGGGTTGGTTGAAGTCTCCACCCTCAGTCTGGAAGCTATATGAAGACAAGTGCCCACTTGGCTTAGACTGCCTACCAACAACGGATGGTACCTCAAAAAGACAAATAACACATGTTTAAAATTATTTGAAGCCGGGCGTGGTGGCGCACGCCTGTAATCCCAGCACTTGGGAGGCTGAGGCGGGAGGATCAGTGCGAGTTCGAGACCAGCCTGGGCTGCGAAAGTGAACTCAAGGCCAGCCTGAGCTGCATAGCAAGACCCTGTCTCAAAAAGACAAAAAATAAATAAATAAATAAATAAATAAATAAATAAAATTATTTGAGAAGGAGCTGTGGAGATAGCACAGGGGCACAAGTGCCTGCCTGGCAAGTGCAAAGTCCTCAGTTCAACCCCCAGTTCTGCAAAAATAAAATAAAATTACTTGAGAAATAACAGAACCTGTGGATCTTTTCTGCAGCAGAATGTACTACCAGAGCCTTGCATGAAGACCCCCATCAGGAGCCTAAGCTCTGTCCCCAGCAGGCTAACCTTGATTTTTGGTTCCATTCCACCAGACAGGAACACAGGAGTGCCTGCCACAGCGGCCCTCAGAGCGCTTCCGACGGCTACGGAAGTGGGTCCCAGGCAGCACTTTCCTCCACGCACTGAGTCTGCTCTGGGGCAGAGCAAGACTGGGCAGCAGAGGGAGGCAGAGCCTCAGGCACAACCGGTCTGTCTGGAGATCACGCTGTGGCTGCTAGATGAGGAAAAGCCTAACGGGGGAGAGCTGAGGGGCCTCACAGCCTCGAGCTCTTGACCAACTCCAAAGGAGAACAGGACGCAGGAACCCGTCCCCGAGAGAACGCGCTGTGAGTGAAGGCCGCCCCTGAGAGGACCACACTAGACGGCCAGGCCTGAAGGCCCTGCTACAGTCAATTTGTAACTCTTGTTTCTACACTCTGCTTTTCTTCCTGACCAAAGATGGTACTCAGTTATCTCATATATGCTGAATCTAAAAAGCAAATCTGACCTGAAAGAAAAATTAAGCATCGAAAGATACAAAGAACAGTTCCTAGGCCTAGAAAATAACTTTGAGGGGCAACAAATAGGTCAAGGAGGTAGCGACCTCTTGGCCTGTCCAGGACCACGGCCACCAGCTGCCTGCACCACATACCAGGCCTACGTTGGACCATAGGGCACCAAGGCCCCCAACTACGGCAGCACAGGCCACGGGTGCGCACCTTGGGCCTCTGGGACCCCACACGTCTCATGCAGCACCACGGCCACACAGGGGACACATTAGCCAGGCTGGTACTCCAGTATGGAGTCACAATGGAACAGATCAAAAGGATCAAAAACTGTTCACCGATGACTACATATTTCTGAAGAAATCGTTGAGTGTCCCAGTTATACCACAGATGTTCCATGGACGGAACTCACCCCATTCTCCAGAAAATGAAGCTGGGGATAGCACGTTTCCTCCTGGGAAGCAGTTGACGGTGGCAGGGCTGAGCTCCCCCCTCTAGCCCCCAGGACCTGGCCCCACGCCCGTGCAGCCTGAGGAGGTGTCCAGAGACTCCCTGGACAGGCTGGACCTGCAGATCAAGCTGTCTACGCAGGCGGCCCAGAGGCTGAAGCGGGAGAATAAGGTTGAACAAAGTCCCTATAAGATGTCCTGTCCCCAGGTACCAGCTTAATGCTGACCTGCACTGGGAAACTGGCAACCCTAGCGAATCCAAATCTGAAACCCAAGACCCAGGCAAGCTTTGCAATTCCTGCAGCGCTGTCTTAGTGTCATGATAAAGCAGCAGCCACTCCCCTCCCCGCTTCCGGTGAGTTCAAGTTTTACTGTGGCCTGGTAGCCAAAGTGTGTGCTATGGCTCATCACTTGTGTGGGTGGCAGCCTTTCTCGGCCTTGCTTGGGTACCTGAACTTCATGAAAACCCTAGTGGACCAAACTTCGTGAAAACCCTGGTGGATTCGTGTGTTTATAACAAATGCTACATAGAAATTATATTGCAATTATGTACTACACATTCCATGTTCATGGAAAGAACCAAATTTTTTCTGCTATTTTGTAAAACTTAACTACAAAATTCTGAATGAGAAAATGAACTGTTTTCCTAAACAAGGAAAAAAAAAAAGAGCTTCAAAGGAAAAAAGCCTTACAAAGGAACCTTTCAATATTTTTTTTAAAAAAATTTTTTTAACTTTATGTTACAGCCAACTCAGCCTGCCCTGGGGGTGGGGCTAGCACAGCATATGGTGCTGGGGATCAAACCGAGGTCCCTGCAGTTGCCTCGGCTTGCCTAAGCAGGCGCTTTGGAACTCTAACCTATCTTGCCAGCCCCAAGCTTTCAATTTAAACTGACAGACATCCAAGTCATACAAGTGGAAGCGGAACAGAATCCATTGGCTCAGAGATCTGCCAAGTTCAGAGGCCGGGGCTGGCTACAGGCACGGGCTGACCTCGGGCTGGGGCATGGCAGGGAAGACTCCCCTGTGGTGATCAGGATGCCCACTGCAGCCTCCCACAGCTCGGGACTCCAGCTTAGCAACACCAACGAGGGTGCCTGCTTATCTCCAAACAGCAGCATGAAGTCCGGGAACACGAGTCAGTCACCATAGACCTGTCCAGGAGAGGTGCTCCGGCCCAGCTGAGCTTGGATGATTCTCTCCTACCCAGGAGAATGACACGGGATGTGCACGTGGAGTCTCCTGAGGGCACGCAAGAGCGCTGCAAGGAGAACAAGTCAGATATCCTGGTGCCTGCCTGTAATCCCAGCACTGAGGGAGGCTGACACAGGATCACAAGTTCAAGTCCTACCTGGGTAACTCTGCAAGACCTTATGCAAAAAAAAAAGTAGAGCTGAGGATATAGATATAGCTCAGGGATAGAGCACCCCTGGGTCAGTACCCAGGAGGGCACTGGAGGCACTGTCGCTCCAGTAAGTCATGATCACAGCCACAGGACCTTTACACCTTGGCACTAGAGACTGAGCTCAGGGCTTTCACACTCCGTTACAGCCACAGGGTCTAACCAGGTAACTAAGTTGCCCAGGCTGCCTCCTCCAGCCTCAGTCTCCAAGCCCGCTATGCCCAGCTCCTTGGGACATTTTAACTGGCTTGAAACTATAAAACCAGGCTCCCTACATTGTTTAGCAGGGACAGGTTTTCAATTTTAAGACAAAATGGCTGAGAAGTCCAGACAGACATCTGTTCAGGAATGCTAGCTCACAAAGACACTCTCTGGACTGTCTGTACTAGATGTACTTCGCAATATCAGATCAGAAACACATTCCTAAGACAGTCCAGGAAAAACCCCAGAAACACAACCTGTAAATCAGACTACAATCCTTTGGTCCCTGACACTTCTTGCTCAGGAAAAAAGTATTTTCAGGGTGCAGCCTGCCAAATTTTGTCTGTATTTTAAGCCATGAACTTTCCAAACGACTGTCTGAAACTTAGTGAAGATATCTAAGTGGGAGGTCCACACTTAGCTTCAGTGACCAAATGGCTTCAGAGGTTGCGCCTACATTCTGCCTCCATAAAAGCTGATTTGCATTCTCCTAGTCTTCCAGGTGATCTGTGCAAGCTGGTGCAAGTGACGAGCTGATCATCGAGTAAAGTTACAGTGGCACCCTCTGTGTCCCAGGACACTAAAGCTTAAGAAGTGGACCATGGGCTGGGGGTTGGCACTATGCTAGAGCACTTGCCCAGCATGCAGGAAGTTCAATCCTCAGTACCCCCTAATACCAACAAAAAGGGGGGGCAGAAAATTTATCTAGGAACAAAAGCTTGGATATCCTTGTTATAAGAAGTTATTGTAGGGGACAGGGAGATAGGTCAGCAGTCTAAGCACCTGCCTGGCAGGTGCAAGGATCTGAGTTCACTCCCCAGTACCATATGCCATGCTGGCCCTGGAATCCCAGGCATGTCATGCCAACCCTGAAACCAGGTGTGGTGGTACATGCCTATAATCCCAGTGCTGAGAAGTCTGAACTAGTAGCAAGTCCCTGCATCAAATAAGTAATTTTTTAAAAAGAAGTTATCATTGGCTGGGGAGATAACTCAGTGGTCTAAACACCTGCCTGGCAGGCACAAGGACCCAAGTTTAATCCCTGGTATTGCATGCCATGCCAGCTCTGACACTGGGCATGGTGGTGCATGCCTATAATCCCTCAGACAGGAGGATCACGATGAGCCTAAGCTGTGTAACAAGACCCTGCATCAAAAAAAAAAAAAAAGTTATTGCTTTTACAGTGTATGGTTTTATGTCTAGATGCACAAACCTAGTGGAGTTGGGAAGATGACTGGGTCACAGGTGTGTGACACTCATCAGCGGGTTGGTCCACTGGGGAGTTAGAGGTGTGTGTGATGCTGGGAATCAAAGCCTGGTGGGAAGAGGTGGTTACCATGGGCACGGCCTGAAGAGTCCAGATATGGCTTCCCTGGTGGGAGCCAAGGACACTAGGAAAAGGATCAAATGTGTGTAGGCGGGACTAGGCCTCAGTGCCTAAAGCAAATAAGCTACCTCAGTCCTGGGATAAATATCCTGTCTGGCTAAGGTCAGCTGTTCGTCACCAGGCAACCTTGTGTCACATGTTACTAACGTGGCAAAAGCATAAATAAAGGATCTGTTTTCTTGTGTGTAGCGCTGGTCTTGCCCATCAGGCAGCCCAGCTTTTGTCTTCTGGTCTTTCTCATTTCTGCTGCTGTTTACGCCCAGGTAGAACCAAGTACAGTGAGGCAACAGATCCCTGCACTCCTCTCTTGATCTCTCTCTGCCTTCTACCAGCCCTGTCCTGAGCTCTTTCCCCTCTGCCAGGCCCCCCAGCCCCGCTGCCCTGCCTGGGAGCCAGCTGAGCTGGGACTGAAGCCTCTACAAACTCAGAGCCAAGTAAACCTCTCCTGCTGAAGCCTACCTACCTGCTTACCAGGTCTCAGTGATAAGCAGGTAACCTACAATGAAACCATGAGAACCAATACTACATGCCAGCTGAAAGTCAAGGATTTTTTATTTGGAATTGTGTGATTAAAGCCAATTTTCTAAGAATGCAGGTATAATAAATGTGTTTTTAAAAAGCACATTTTTAGAAAGCACATAGACAGTTCTCAAACATGACTTAGCCACTCTTAGGATTATGAAGAATGACACAAAACTTTCAACACAATAAAATTTGTATCTATTTTTTTAAAAAATCACTTATAATTAAGTCAAATATCACTCAGCTTGAGAGAAACACAATCATTAACAACACTGTAGTCCAAAAAGACTAACACTTGTTGCTGACTCGGCTCACAACACATCCTTCCCCAAGCAGCAGTGATGTCTCTAGAAATACTGTACTGGCATCTTTTACGGGCACAGCCAAGCTCCCGCATCTGAGAGCCACATCCTTGCCCATGAATGGCTTACAGAGAGATTAGAGAAGCAGGAAACGTGCAGAAGAAACAGCTCTGTCTGGACACAGGAGCGACTGGCACCAGCTGTCACGTGTTTTAATGTAAGAGACACGTGGTAGTCACTGTGAGCCTTGGCAAGCTTCCAATTGACACAGCAAAGGAAAGGCCTTCTTTTATTTGTAGTGCCGGGATGGGACCCAGGGCCTCACACATGCTAAGCATGCATTCTACCCCAGCCAAAAAAGGTTTATTTAGTTTATCTGTATTTGTACTCATTCAGGTTCTACTCCGCTGAATTAAAAGAGAAAAGTGTTAACTCGAAGCCAATTATACCATGTTTGCCATCCTAGATGACAGGACAGCTTGTTCACATTCTCGGATCCTCCATAGTTCCACATCTGGATGTCCAGGTCAGTAGCTTTTACTGCTAAACCGATGTGCGAATTCAGGGAGTGTGTACACTGCTCCCCACCCAACTTCAGGATCCATGCTGATGAAGTCATTCAGGTTCATTTTGCAGTCTAGAACAACATAAAAGGAGTATGTTCTGAAAAATGCAACTTTGATTTAATAGCAATGAAGCAACACAGCAGAGCAAAAGTAGGGAAAATTATTCAAATAGATAATGGCTCAAGATCACTTCTGTGATAGTCTTTTTTGGGTACCAGGAACCAAACTCAGGACCTTGTGCTTGCCAGGCAGGTGCTGGGCTGCTGAGCTACATCCCCAGCCTACTCCTGAGGTATTCTTGCCTCAAATGCACATCCAGCTAGCCAAGCCACACAGCACACAAACCGAAGCTGAGGGGTTTTCTTCATGGTAACTGACCGGCAGCCTTCGGAAGTACAAAGACTAAAAGGAAAACAAAACTGCTAGAATTATCTTTGGCTGGAGGAGGCATGACAAACTACAGAATACCCTTGGTCAGATGCTGGTCTAGAAAAACAAATCAGGAAACCTGCAGCATTTCAGTGAAGTCTTTGAGTTACTAGGTTGGATGGTTTCTTGTTTTTTGTTTGTTTGTTTGTTTGTTTGTTTTTTGTCTTTTTGAGACAGGGTCTCGCTATGCAGTTGAGGCTGGCCTTGAGCTCACTTTTGTAGCCCAGGCTGGTCTCGAACTCGCACCGATCCTCCTGCCTCAGCCTCCCGAGTGCTGGGATTACAGACACGCGCCACCACGCCCGGCGAGTGTTTTATTTTATTTATTTATTTTTTTTTTTATTTTTTTTTTTTGGCGGGACTGGGGTTCAAACTCACAACCCTGCACTTGCCTGGCAGGCACTTTTGCTACAGAGCTATCTCCCCAGCCCCTGGTTTCTTGTTTTGGTTTGGTTCTTTTTTTTCTGTGTGTGTGTCTTTTTTTTGAGACAGGGTTTCACTATTCAGTTCAGGCTGGCTTTGAGCTCACATTTGTAGCCCAGGCTGGTCTCGAACTCACGATAATCTTCCTGCCTCAGCCTCCCAAGCACTGGGATTACAAGTGTGTGCCACCATGCCCAGCCCCAAAGCTGAGATTATAGTAGTGTGCCACCACACCCAGTCTAAAACACTGTCTCAGTGCACCAGGGGCGGGCCAGCACAGATTGAACCCTGGGCAACAGCCTGCTTGCAGGCACTTTAATCCACTGAGCTATTTGGCGGGCCCACTAGTTTTATATCATATCACATCAATATTCTGGTCTCACTATATCATCTTCCTGGTTTTGATAACTAGATTACAATTATTTGAGCTGTCAGTGAAGGATAAGCAGATACCCTGTCATGCTTGACAATTTTCCAGAAATCTAAAATTTTTTAAATTAAAAAGTTAAATGGGGGGCCTGGCAGGATGGCTCAGTGGTCTAAAGCACCTGCTTAGGAAAGCTTGGACTGCTGCAGGGACCATAGTTCGATCCCCGGCACCACATGCTGCGCCAGCTCTGCCCTCAGGGCAGGCTGAGCCGGCCATAAAAATAAATAAACAAACAAAAAGTTCTGAAACAAGAACAAAATAAAATAAAATAAAGTAAATTCAAAAAAAAAAGTTTTTTTAAAAAAGTTAAATGGGAAAAGACACAAATAATCAAACTGCCAACTTACTTACTGGCTCCAGTGGTCAATACTGGATGTGACAATTCAATAGCCAAATGACTAGAAATTCAGATGATACATTAAAGATATAATGAGCAAAATTCAGTCTGGGGTGAGTGAGATAGCTCAGCAGACAAAAGCTCCTGCTTAGGCAAGCGCAGAGACCGCAGCTTGATCCCTGGCACCACAGGCTGAGCCAGCTAGAGTCCGGGCATGGTGGTCACAACTCTAATCCCAGCACCGGGAAGACTGAAAGCAGGAGGATCACTATGAGTCCAAGCTGTGTAGTGACATTCTGCAACAATGAAATACATTAAAAAGAAAAAAAAGAAAGAAAGAATAAAAATTCTGAACCCAGTATCAATTAATGAAATTGAAAATGTAACAATTTTTTAAAAATCCAATCTGTTACCCCAAGACCCAGTTTGTCCAACAAATTAACAAAGAAAAAAGGAACTAGATAAAGAATCTGTACATTAAAAAAAAAGTCTCTTGGCCAGGCATGGTGGTGCATGCCTGTAATCCCAGCACTCAAGAGGCTGAGGCAGGAAGATTGTCACAAGTTAGAAGCTTTCCTGCGCTACAAAGAATCTAAGGCCAGCCAAAACTGGACAGTGAAACCCTGCCTCAAAAAGACAAAACAATTAAAATAAAAAATAAAAAGAGACTCTTAAGAGACATTTGGGCAAACACTGTAGAGACATCCCTTGGGTCACTACTCAATCCAAGTGGGTGGGAAAGGTCTCAGCTTTGTAAGACACGGAAATCTGAGCGCTGACCACATAGATGGATCATGATTTTTTTTTTTTTTTTTTTGTCTTTTTGAGACAGGGTCTCACTATGCAGTTGAGGCTGGCCTTGAGCTCACTTCTGTAGCCCAGGCTGGTCTCGAACTCGCACCAATCCTCCTGCCTCAGCCTCCCGAGTGTGGATCATGATTTTAAAGAGTTACTGCTTTCCTAGATGCAACGATGGCACTCTAGCTTTCTATGCTTTGCTTTTTCCACTGAGGCATTTTATTTGTAGGCTTTGCATCCCTAACACAGACTCCTAGGATTTTCCCTGTGTCTCCGTGTGCTTCCTCGTGGCCCATGATGCCAGCTGAGGCTGTCGACAAAATGAACCAGAGCGACCAGAGGGAGCGGGACAGTCGGCCAGTCTTCCAGGTCTTTCAGCGTGCATGAAGCCTGGCCAGGCTGATCACACCACACTTGCTCAGCCTGCCCGTGAGTTTTCGCCAGTGGAGCCACCTTCGTCTGCACAGATAGAAACTGGATGTGGCTGCAGGGCATGGCCTGGTTAGGACCTGGCATTTGCCTCACCTTCTGGCACTGCTGACGCTCTGAGAGCAGTGGCCCTGGCATTCACATGCCCAACTACGGTGGCACAGAAAGCTGGCAGAAAGAGCAAAAGGGAGAAGAACACACTATCTCAGATTCGCTTTTAGGTTTGTGATGGGGATAAAGTGGCTAGGATATAACAAATCAACTAGCCATGGGGTCAGGGAGATAGCTCCATGGCACAAGTGCCTGCCTGGCAAGTGCAAGGTTCTGAGTTCGAACCCCGGTCCCACCAAAAAAAAAAAGCCATGAGATATTACAACATCAATGAGATGTTAGAAGTCTGTTATGTTCGGGCGGGTGTGGTGGTGCACACCTGTAATCCCAGCACTCAGGAGGCTGAGGCAGGCAGGTGCAAGTTCAAGACCAGCCCGGGGCTAAAAGTGAGCTCAAGGCCAGCCTGAACTGCAGAGCGAGACCCTGTCTCAAAAGAAAAAAAAAAGTCTGTTATGCCAGTATGTCTGCTCTTATACAAGATTTAACTTTTCATCAAAGGAATAGCTCAGCGGCATAAGCATCTGCTTGGCTAGAGCAAGGACCTGAGTTCAAGCCCCAGTACCACACACAAACAAACAAAAACAAAGATTTAACTTTTCCAGATTAAAAATTTTTGAGAGCCAAGCAGATAGCTCAGCAGATTAAGTGCCTACTTAGGCAAAGGCAGGGACTGGGGTTTAATCCCCAGCATGCCACGCCAGCTCCCCCTCAGCTCCCAGGCATGCTGAGACAGCGATTGAGGCTGGTGCACACCTGTAATCCTAGGGTTTGGGAAGCTGAAAACAGGAGAATCACTACGAGCTGAATCTGTACAAAATAAAAATCTAAAACCTTTTGGAACCAGGCATGTAGCACAGAGACAGACTGTGTATCTGGCACGTGCAGATCCCTAGGTCCGATCACCACAGCCATCAAAAGTAGTAATAACGAATGTGCATGTTTCTGCTTCTGCCCATCAAAGAACTATTAGAGGAAATGCTACAGCAAAATACTAGAAAAGTGTATGAAGTGGAAGCCAAAAAAAGAGAGAGCAGGACCACATTGAGAACTGTGGGTACTAGAGGTGCCAGCACCTGGCAGTCCGTAATGAGAACACTGCAGCTGAACTCAGGGAGTCCAAGTGGCCACTGGGGAATCTAGCGTGGGGGAAGCAGAGGATCACAGAAGAGGAGGCTGTCCGGAGAGAGCTGCAGAGGGGACGCCTACATCTTTGGACAAGGACTGTCTTGCACTTTCAATGAACCTCTACCAGGCCAGAAAAAAAATGGACCTGCAAACACCATGTGCTCACCAAAAGGGAAAAAAAGTTACTCTCTTTAAAAATGTTCCATGCTACACCAGTCATGGTGGCACATTTACGTAATTCCAGCACTTGGAAGGCTGAGGAACACCAAAAGTCCAAGGCCAGCCTGGGTTACAGTGAATTGAAGGCCAGCGTGAACTGCAAAGCAAGACCCTGTCTCAAAAAAAACCAATACTAAATGCTGAGTAGAAAGTAATGGATATGCAGACAGATAGCCACTGATATTTATAAAATGTACATGCTCCATCTCAATGTACACCATATCCCAGTACCTAGGAGGCTAAGGCGAGAGAATCACAAGTTCAAGGCCAGCCTGGACTACAAAGTGAATTCAAGGTCAGCCTGAACTGCATCATGAAACCCTGTCTCAAAAAGACCACCAAGGGCTGGGAATATAGCTCAGCAGCACAAGCCTCTGCCTAGCAAGTGTGAGGTCCTGAGTTCAATTTCTGATACCAAAAAAAAAAAAAAAAGACCACTAAAAGAAATTAGTATATAATGTATCAAATACACTGAATTTTCAGTCTTAAGAGTCACTCCCATAAGTGCAAGGCGCTACGTAAAAGTGTCATTACTGATGTACCCGTGCATTCATTTAAACTTTGTCTTCCTTTGTGTGTGGGAGGGTACTGGGGATCAAACTCAGGACCTTGTGCTTGCCAGGCAGATGCTTATCTCACTGAGCTATTTCCCCAGCCCACAAAACTCTGTATTCTTAAATCATTTCTTAGACCTTTATTCTTTATAAAACACCACTAATTAGCTAGTAGTAATTTGGACTTATCCTATTTTCTAATATGTTCCTTTAACAAATACAGAGGTTGAAATAATAAATTTACGACATGACAGAACATTAAGATTGGGTTAAATAATTTCATGAGAAGCCACACTTCAGAGAACCTTCTTTTCAGCTTTAACCTCAGAGCAAAGGCCCTTGGTGAACCAACCACATTCATAGCTAGAAGAGACTCCAGTTAGAGACCACTCCTCAGGCATCAGGAGGTCGGCGACACTGCCATCCTGCGGGCCGCCCTCACATGAAGGGCATCTATCCAATGAGCAAACCGGAACCTGGCCCCTGGGCGGTAATGGAAGCTAATATGCCACAGGGCTGGTCAGGCTTGCCACCAAGTGGCATTCCTTTGGTCATCAAAACCAAAGCAGTAGCTAGGAGTGGTGGCGCATGCCTATAATCCCAGCACTTGGGAGGCTGAGGCAGGAGGATCAGTGCAAGTTCGAGACCAGCCTGGGCTACAAAAGTGAGCTCAAGGCCAGCCTGAACTGCATAGCAAGGCCCTGTCTCAAAAAGACAAATAAAACCAGAAACAAAACCAAAGCAGTGGCCCCAAAACGATGCAGACTGGCAGGGTCAAGCTTACTAAATGGTGGCCTGCACCAGGTTCTTAAGGTCTACATGTCTGGGTCCGCTGGAGGCCACATCTACAAGGGCAACCGACCGCTGCTGAAGGTTGCTGTGCCCGGTCAGCACTGCACAGGGCAGGACTAAGTCTCCACAGCAGAACCACGGGGAATTCCTGAGTTCTAATGCTGAAGCAAGAAACACTGGAGTCAGAACCCTCTTTGCACACTTCCCCCCTTCAAATACGTCAACACATCTACTTTCTTCCTCATTCAACTATTAATTCTACTGTCCCTATTTTTCTGGCATCTTGCAACAGCCTCCCCACGGCACACGCACCGCAGCCGGCTATTGGCATCGCTGACGCCTCTGCCAGGTTCCCCCTCGCTGCATTTGCCGTGTGTGGGAATACCGTGGAAGACATGCAGTCATGAACAGTGCTTCAGACACATAGGAATGCCCGGCAACGGTAACAGGGTTAACGAACCTCTAGCTCGTGCACCTCAGGAAATTATCAACTAGACTATTGCCTTGAAACACACAAATGGAGCAAACAGCACATACAACCTACCAGCTCTCGCCTCCCTCTAACACAGCTTCATTACCAAGTCAAGGAGACGCCAATTCCACACCATGAGGACGTACTGGGGATTGCTTCCATCATCTTATGAAACCCTGCCATGGAAAAGTGCTGGTGCCAATCACTGCCAGGTATGCAGACCTTCTGAGGGGCAGTACCTAGCAGTAAGTAGCCACACCTGATAAACCAGCAGACTGCTCTGGTTCTGAGCCTTAGCACTGTCCTTCCCTGGAGTTCTCATGCCTTCCATGACAAGGGACTGTTGTCTGTGCCTCGGTTTCTGCATCTCATAAATGCCCTTGCCACTCAGTTTCATCCAAACAAAAACCTAATTGTTCTTGCTCAGGGGACAGCCAAGCCGCAGTGACGGATCAGAAGGCCCTGAGCAGCCGCCCCCCTCACCTCCAGTCTCAATGCAGGGATAGGGCGGGGGGGCCTCCTTCCAGTTCCCACCGGAGTCTTTCATGTGCGACCGGTCAGAAGCAAAGTTCTTCAAATAGCAATCAGCACGGATCACTCTGAATTTCCTGTAGATAGATCAACACGCGGTTCATTAGGGAGGTGCCACGTTTGGAATTCTAACTCCACTTTTCTATGGACTCATTTGCCATGGTGTACACAGAGCTACTCACGCACGCTTTTTGCTTTCACAGTGCAGAGATCCATGCATAGCTCTGTGCCCATTTAACAAGCTGTGGGCAACCCAATCCAAGCTGCAAAGGGACAGAAGTCCATCTGTCTAGTTGCTTTTATTTATTCTACTGCGCCACCAGGGACAAAGAACAGGATTTTCTAGTGGTGCCTTTGCAAGCCTCTCAGTTTTGGCAGCATGAGTCATCCCTGTCTCCCCAAAGAAGAGTATGAGAAATCCCAAAGGCCTGAAAGAAATTGCTTGAGATCTTTTCACATACATTTTTCAAAGACTGCCAACCTTTTGTATGGTGCATAAGCTTCTTAGCTTTACTGTGTGATGAGGAGGGCATTCTCCACTAGCAATTCAGGGCTGCAACCGAGGTAAGTGAGCTTTACAACTGCAACGTGGCGCTGAGGCCCCTGTGCCCGCCAGTAAGCGCATCCTGAATGGCCTCACCTCCTAAACTGCGGATGAAGGTCGTCTTCAGACTTAAAGGCATCTTCTACGTATGGGTCGAAGGGGCAGGGAAATGGCAACGCAGTATCCAGATCATAAATGAAGCTCTGGCCTCCGCTTGAGACATGAAGCAAAATGACATGGTAATCCTGGAAGCAAAGATGGCTGCAGCTGAGCAAGCTGCTCTAGGATGAGGAAACTCCAGGGCGCCAGTATCAGCACACATACAGCATCACGAAAATGGACATAACACTAGCTCACCCCTCCTAACAGCAGCAGAAAATAGAACAGGTACAAGACCCTGAAACCAGAACACACACGCAGGGCTAGGCAAGTGCTTAAAAAGCCTGACCTAACAATTTTACCTCTAGGAAACTGTCATATGCAAAAATGATCATAAACAAGGAAAGACAAACCAGATACATAACATATTTTTATGCTGTGTATATAATCTCTGCAGCATTATTTATAATAATGAAAATTCCAAAACAACACAAAATCTACTGAAAGGAACTACAATAGTCATATAAAACACTATTAAGCAGCTACTGAAAGAAATTTGTAAGCCGGGTGTAGTGGCACAAGCCAAGGGGACACAGACATAACCTGTGCAGTTACACAGCTGACCAGAGGGAGGACCTCAAGTCCTGGTCCAGGTCCCAACAGACACTGGCATAGGAAGCAAGGATGGCGCAAGGCCAGGGTTTGAGTCCGTTTTGCGTTTCGCACATAAAAGGCACTCAATAAACAGAGGCGAAATGAATGAGAACTAGATGTTGTGGCACGCCCCTATAATCCCAGCACTCCAGAGGCCGAGGCAGGAGGATCACTGAGAGTTCAGGCCCAGCCTGAACTACACAGCAAGATCCAACTTCAAAAAGAAAGAAAGAAAATAAATTAAGCATTCTGAAGATCACAATTAGATCCCCCACACTGGCCGTTTAAAAACTGTTTCTCTAATAGTACCAAAACAAAACGTAAAGAAGCAGGGCAGCCATCCGCAAGCCTCTAGGAGACTGAGGCAGGAAGACTGCAAGATTGAGTCACAATTATGAGTGACCCCCATCTCAAAATAAAAAGCAAAATTTTGCTGGGAGTATAGGCCCTGGACTCAATCTCCAGTGTGGTTAACAAAGAAAAATTAAAAGAGGTGAAAATATCCCAGCGCTCCTACCTGAGCCAGTAACACCTGTTCTCAAATAGATGCACAGGCTTTGTCTGCCTCCCTAGCAATTCCGCCTCACCCACACACAGGGCCTCCAAGGTCCCAGGAGCGGTGGTGGGCGCTCCCACACGGAAGGGGTCTTACCCAGATCACCGGCCCGTCTCCAGGTCTGGCCTGCTGCTTCCAGATAGGTACCTGCGAACACAGTGCACTTCACTGGCTGCGGTCAACCACTCCTAGATGCTTCAGAGTACGTGAATGAAAAACAAAATCTCTGAGCAGCTAACCATCAAGGTGAAAGAATGACTAAGAAAAAACCCAAATCCTTCTCAGTGTAAGAATTCTCAGCAACAAGAGCTCATAAGAACATAAATTAAACCTGGTGTGGTGGCACAAACTTATAATTCCAGGGCCAGTCAAATAGTTCACTGGATTAAAGTGCCTGCCCCAGCCTGTGCAGGCCTCGCCCCAGGCAAGTTGAATTGAGACTGAGTGTGGTGACATGAGCCTGTAATCCCAGCTCTTGGGAGTCTATAAACAGGTGGATCACTACAAGTCAGATCTAGTACTGAGACTTCAACACCCTATAGACCCTTCCCTAAAAAATAAAAAAATAAAAACCTATTATTCCAGCTAGTTAGGAGGCTGAGGTAGGAGAGTTCCAAGTTACAGGCCTATAAAATGAGATCTTATCTCAAAATAAAAGATTCAAAAGGACTAGGGATATAGCTCAGGGCTGTGTACAGCACCCCTGGGCTTAAGCTGCAATACAGTATAAAAAAAAAAAAAAAAAAGCTCTCTCATACCTAAGAGACTTGATCTGTATAACCATACTATTCCATAGTTCCACAGTCTCTCTCTCTCTCTCTCTCTCTCTCTCTCTCCTTTTTTTTTTTTTGTCTCTTAAATATAGTCCCTTGCTTCCCCTCCCTATCTCCCCAACCCCTAAACCAAGGATTGAACTCAGGCCTTTGTGCTTGCCAGGCAAGAACTTATTCTACTGAGCTATCTCCCCAGCCCTCCCTTGCTTGTAAGTCTACAAACAAGGTACTAAATATTTCTAACTCAATTGTGTCCTATTAGGAAAAAAAAAAATACTTCATTCAAATACTAACTAGCGGAGCCCGGCAGGATGGCTCAGTGGTCTAAAGCACCTGCTTAGGAAAGCTT
>PVJA010035867.1:0-21537 GCA_004027025.1 Myocastor coypus | reverse complement strand
TCCCATAAGCCATTTCCAAAAGCTTATAATCCACATTGTCAGGTACAGTCACAGCAACGACCCCACTTCTCTGGTACCAAGTTCTGTATTAGTTACTTTCTGCCCGTTGCTCGGACAAATACCCGACACTCGAAATGAAGGAAGGAAAGGTTTATTTAGCTCACAGTTCGTGGAGGTTTCAGTCCATATTCGGTTGGCCCAAGGCTGAGTGGAGCAGGGCGGAGAGCATCCAGTTCATGGCGGCAGAACAGAGCAAAATGGTGGCAGAGGCAGCCAACCAAACAGGGTAGCAGAGCAGCAGCACCAGCTCGAGCTCCAGTCTCTCTGTCTCTCTTTATATTACATTCAGGCTCTCTGCCTTAGCTCCCGCCCTAGGCTACACCCATAATCCCAGAAGTACTTCCACCCATAATCCCATCAGTACTAAAACCTATAATCTCAGGGATCATGGATCAAGTCTCAAACTCTAGAAGTCCCCTCCCAGTGACTCCATGAGGCTTTGGGGGAATAACTAGACATAAACCATAACAAAAAGTTATTATTTTAATGATAGTATTTAATATTTACACCTGTCTCCTTGCTTTGTTTTCTTTTTCAAGGACTCATATCAAGCTTTAAGCTTCGATGTTTTATCTTTTTCTTTAAAATTATTTATTTTGATTAAGTTTTAAAATTTCAATTTCTTAGGCCAGCGAGATGTCTCCACAGTCTAAAGCACCTGCTTAGGCAAGCTTAGGCCACTGCAAGGGCCACTGTTAGGTTCTCAGCACCACATGCTGTGCCAGCCCCACTCCAGGGCAGGCTGAGATGGCCTATATATATATATATATATATATATATATATATATATATATATATTAATTTCAATTTCTCTGCAGAAGTTAGCTATCATATTTGTCTTGAATACTACTTTTACAAACCATTGATTTGTTTGCTTTATGGTCTCTTTATGCATCTCAGGTTTATAGCATTTCTCCTATCCCAGCCTTCTTAGAGTTGGGATTATAGACATACTCCACCACACTCAGTTCCAGTGGCCTGCACAGTGCACCTGGGGTTTCAAGCCTGGTACTGCTTGTGGTACCGGGGATCGAACCTGGGTCCTTGTGCCTGTTTTCCAGGAAGGCATTTAGACCACTGAGCTATCTCCCCAGCCCATGTCTTGGGAATCTTTTCACTCAGTCTTCAGTTATGATAATTTTTATTTTATTTCAAAATTATTTTTGAATTTCTAAAAATCTAAGTTTTTTTTTTTATTCAATACCATTTTATCTTACAGAAACAAGCTATGTTTCCTATACATGCTCTGTGGCATAATTTCATTACTGTTTCCATTTAGAGTTCAAATGTTGCTGGCTTGAATTTTGAGGTGTTCAGACTGAGTTTTATTCTTCCCCTTAAATACACTATCTTTGCAGTTCGTGATTCCAACCCAGATAGCTTATTCCTACTGTGGAAACCTGTACAAGCTATTTGTGGTTGGTCTCTTTCAGCAGTCATGTGAGCCAGACAACTTCAGCCTTCTCAGACATACATGTCAGAACCACTGCAAAGTAAACCAGCAGCAATAACCCAGTCACAGTTGCATATGAGTTGTTTATCTTTACAAGAATTTCATTTAGTATTTTCAGACTGAACATGAATGCAAGTAACTGAAAGTACAAGAAACCAAACCAGAGATAATATATTATTCCTATCAAACTTTAAAATATCACTTCGCTACCATCACTTTTATTTTTTTTTCCCCCTTTTTGAGACAGGGTCTCACTATGCAGTTCAGGCTGGCCTTGAGGTAATTTTTGTAGTCCAGGCTGTTCTGGGATTACAAGTGTGCACCCCCACCACACCCCACTACTATCATATTTTCTGATGTGAAAATAGTTACTCTTTGCAAGGACCTTGTGTATAATGATTTATTTCTTTCATACTGTTTTCAAGATTCTTTGGCTTTTTTTTTTTTTTTTTTTATAGCTGGCTCAGCCCACCCTGGGGTTGGGACTGACACTGCATATGGTGCTAGGCATCAAACTGTGGTCCCTGTGTGCTTGCCTGAACTTGCCTAAACAGGTGCTTTAGACCATTGTGCTATCTCTCCAGCCCCCTTTCTTTGGATTTATATAGCTCGATTATGATGCAATTAGTTGTGGATGCCTTTGAGTCTCTTCTACTTAGAGTACATTGAGCTGTATTGATGTCATCTGTAGTTTATTTTTCATCAGATTTGGGGATTTTTCTAAGATATTATTTATTCTCACATTTTTCTCTTTTCCTTCTAAGGATTTAAGTATTTGTAATTTGGTACACAAGGTCCTGACATTTTGTTCATTTTTCTTCATTCTTGTTTTCCTTTTGGTTCTCTGACTGAATGCTCTCAGCTGATTTCTGCTCAATATTGTTAATTATGCGATATGCTTAAATCTTCTGTGGAACTCTTTGTATTCAGTTCTTCATATTCTTTCTTTCTTTCTTTCTTTTCATGAGGTATAAAGAATAGGCCTCGTATTTTCAAACCCAAAATTAATTCACCAATAAAAAATGATATATTAAAGTATAAATGTTTTCAACTTTCTTTTGGGTAGCAGGTTTAACATTGGGCAAGATTTGAGTCACATAAAATGAAGGTGAGATTTTTCAACCAAATCTTACAAAAGGCCACAATATATGTCAAAACAATTACAATTCATTGTGAAATATGTCCAGTGTGCTCCTCTGCTAGTAAAAATAAAAGCTGCTATTTTAAGTTCTGCCACTGACTTGGAAAGTGAGAGATTAAATTGGGCAAGTTAAAAATACCCCAAATCACACTATGCTTTTTTTTTTTTTTTTTTTTAAATCAAGAGTCATTGAGTTATTTTTCTTGTACAACCACGACCCAGGTTTCTGCAAGCCTTAGGATCACAGACACCATTCCCCAGCATTCATACAGGTGTTCCCCATTTAAAAAAATATTTTGTTTGATTTTAGAAGATAACTATTTCAGAGAAACTTGCTTTATCATTTCATTGATCATTTTAATGCTCCCTGGTTCCTGAATTTTAAACTATAGTTTACATAAATAATAATATTTTATAGTAATAAAATTTAAATAATAATATTTTCCTTCACTAGTGGTTTATCTAAGGTTTATAGACCATACTAATCTTCAAAGTACATTTAAACTAACTTCATATCAAATATCTTGTCTTTGGTATATTTTTTAAAAAAATATATCATGCTTTTAACCTTTCTTAAAAGATTAGTAAGCAGGTGACGTAGCTCAGTGGACTAAATGCTGCTTAGGCAAATGCAGGGACCAGGGTTCAATCCCCTGTCCTGCATGCCATGCCAGCCCCACCCTAGGGGCCAGCTGAGCTGTCAACCATGTCTGGCAGTGGCAGCGCACATCTGTAATCCCAGGGCTGGAGAGGCTGGAAACAGGAGGAACACTTCGAATCTGAGTTGCATAGTGATACCCTGTACCAAATACACAATTGGGAAAAAGAAATTAATATATGAAGTCTTTCAGTACCCTGCAAGAACTCTAACTTTGTAATTGTATGCCAAAACACAAATTATGCTGTTATTATAGCATCCTTCTTTTTATTTCTTCCAAATTTAACCTAACAATAAACTAAACATGATCATTAGCATGTTCAAAACTATTGTTGGACAAGAGAATTAGTGCCTTTGCATCACTCTAAAGTACAATGTGTAGCTGCTGTATGAGCACATGGATAAGCAGAAGAGAATAGGAAATTGAAGAAAACAGGTAGGAGCCAGCTGGGAGAAAGTGAAGAATAATAAGTGTATCATATGGTGAGATTGCTGGTTTAAGCACTCAGCTGGCAGAGGCTGAGAGATGGATGATCTCCTATCAGACACCATCGTGAACAAAAGGATGATTGTTCAAGGATGGCTGCTGCAAAGGTATTCACCTGAGAGGGTGAGGACAAGACAGAAGTACTTTCCTGTAGGAAAGAGGTAATCCCACAGGATGATGATATTATACTTGAACCAACCACAGCATGTTATTTTAAACAGAAAAAAAGGCAACTAGGTCGCATAAAATCAAGCTAACATACAGTGTTATTATGCTTATTCTCAGGAGCATAAACAATAATCTGGAAAGAGTGACACAGGATACCATGTTAAAATGATCACAACAATTCATTTAAATGCTTCAGGACTTTTATCATTACGGAGTCAGCTAGCTACATGGACAATTTGTGTCAGATCAGGCAGTGTATATTTTTATGTTATGAAAAGTATAACAGAATATACATTTATTGTGACATCATTTCATCACTAGTAAAAGCAGCAGGGCATTATGATGTCGTACCATTCAAACTCACTCTAAATTGGTTAAATGGTCAGGTATTACCTACCTGGTTAACAGAAAGCCTTTTATATTATTCATATTAATCAAAATGTCTTACAAAATAGACTGTAAAATCATTTGGGCAATACTGAGGCCTCTCCGTCCCCCCTCCCACCAAAAGCCATCTTTAATATCCTCACTAGGATAATAACTGAAATACAGAACATTTCATAGCAATGTGATACCTTCTTCAAAATGTGTGTTGTTATATTTTCGTGAATAACTCTGCTTGGGGAATAATATTTGCATTTAATTAATGCTCATATCCAAGGTACTATTTCTTCTAAAATGTAAAAGCAAACAGCTGAATATCCATTTAAATTTCACCCTGGAAAAAAGTTGTGGACCTCAGAAGAAACAAGGTCCATGCAAGAACTTTTTCTCTACCTATTCTAAACTGAAAAACCAGCAGCCTTGGTACTGCCCAGCAGCGCCAGGTGGCCAGTGCCTGGGATGAACGCTGTTAGCCTCCATGCTTGCTCTAGGTTCGGCTTGTTGGTAGCAAGAAGTAACCCAATAAAATATAATGAGACTTATTATTAAAATAAAAAAGTAAAGAAAAATGTAAGCAGAAGACTTCTTTGTTCTACGTAAGTGATGCATAATTTCACATTACCTCACTCATTTACAAATAAGTGTGTTCATATCCCAAACAAGTTTGGGCAGCATTCACTTTACCAAAAATTACTGATGTGACCTATTATTCACTTTTATTATCAATAGTTGTGCCACATTTGTAGTTTCTAAAATTTGCCTTTGTGTCTTCTAAGAGTACAAAGACATCCACTTAGTTTCAAAATATAAAGTTATAATTTAGGGTAAAAGAGGAAAATTGATAAATGAATGCATTAAAGAATGATGACACAAAAAGTAGTAGAACAGACTATAGCAAATATTGGAAAGAAAATCTTATTATTTGGATGTACCAAAAGAATGTATCCTTGAAATAATTTTTCTTAAACTGTTGAATGTGTTCTGATGCAATTTGTTTTTCTTTTTCAGGTATCATTTTCTTTCATTTTATTCACTCACATCAAATCCCTGTGATTATCGAGCGTATTTTTTTCACAAAGTTGGAAGTCAAAAAAAGCAGATATATTTTCTCCTAAAAAGTATTTGAAATATATTTGAAGCTTAGATTCCTAAAAAGCATTCTCTTTTTCAAAATTTTAGTCTGAAAATATTAAATAAACTTTTTCTCTAACAATAATTCACCAACCTTCATTTATTACTTTGAGGGTATTGAGATTGAAGATCCATGGCACAAATAAATAATCCTTTTTTCTCTCTCCTAATTGAAAACTACCTAAAAATATGCATTGCAATTGTAGAACTCAAATGACAGCTTCTAAATATGAGAGCACGTTGCGAACATAGCCTTTTCATCAATGGACACATTAATTTCTTCATAACCATCTTTGTGTCAGACGGTTACTTTCCAAAGCTCTGAGCCTGTGGTGTGGGCTGAAGAAGACCTTGAGATCCGTGTCACGGAATGAGATGCAGAGAATACCCAGACATTCTGCATTTGAAAGACAAAGCAGAAGGTGCCAAACGTCTTCTTCAACTCCCTCTGTCAATTCTCTAGCCCATTATATGGCTCCTACTCACGGACATAGGAGAAAATGAGGTAGAAGAGAATCTAACACATTTTCACACAGTTTATGTTTGTTATTGTTGTTCAGCCTACATGTGGAAGTAAAATTGCCTTCCTCACATGAAAACTGAGAACAGGGTAAATGTTGTAAGACAGTTGCTCTCTGAGTAGACTGAAAATGTTTTTAGAACTCATCTATTCCTATCCATTAGTTTCCTTTCCTTACTTGTTAATAAGAAAGGTGGCTTCATTAGTTTACTTTTTGAAGAGATTAAAAATTAGGTTTAAAATAGAAAACATCATATTTTACTTTTTGAAGAGAGTAAAAATTAGGTTTAAAATAGAAAACACCACAAATGAGCCTGATTTTCACACAAAGTAATATGACTTCCATGTATTTCTTGTAACACCTATTGTTGTCTTCATATCATTTGCATTACCAGATATATGCATGTAAAATTGCAAGAAGAAAAAAAAAAAAGAAATGTATAAGGAGAAACAATTGAAAAAAAAGAGACAAAACAAATTAAAATATTAACTGCTTCTTTTCATAAACCAGTAGAAATGCGTGCATAGTATAGTTGTCCAAACATGGCCAACTTCTTAGTCTTGTGAACAACTGAAAAAATATTGCACCGTTTTTATACTCAATTATGAGAAAGTGTGAACTACGGCTTCAAGTCCAAATGGCAAGTATTACAACGCAAAGCATGTAACAAATGGCAGCCTGCCCCTGACGTGGGCAGAAAGCATTTTATGAATGTCAAGTTCTTCAATTATTATTTTATTTCCAATATTTGAGTTAGAAAGCTTCATATTTTTCTGTTCTATTGTAAGAGCTACAGTTAACAGCAAAGAATGCAAACGTGCTGTGCACTTTTAAACAAGCACTACTGATAATTGTTCCTTTTGTGTTCAATAGAAACAAATCTTTTTGTCGCTGCATTGTGTAAGTGATCTTTGTATCAGCAGAGAGTCTATTATTAATTCTTCCAATACAGATTAAAACCTCTATTTTCGTCAAAGAATGATGAAAATCTAGCCTTGGAAGAATTTTAAGGATTAATTCGTACAGTTCTTTCATTTTCCTAATAAGGTCCAGAAGTCTGCACTAGTCAGGTGATTTTTACAAGGAGACATCTCATTTCGTGAGCAGCTAGGTAACAATTCCCTTTTCCTCACACATTGGTTTACTGTCATTTGTTAAATAACTTGTTACAACAGTTTGTTTCTTTAACACCAGTTGTTAAGAACATAGCCAAACTAGCTGGGCGTGGTGGCGCACGCCTGTAATCCCAGCCCTCGGGACGCGGAGGCAGGAGGATCAGTGCGAGTTCAAGACCAGCCTGGGCTACAAAAGTGAGCTCAAGGCCAGCCTCAACTGCATAGTGAGACCCTGTCTCAAAAAAAAAAAAAAAAAAGACAAAAGAATATAGCCAAACTTTCAGATCCCAGGATATACATCTGCACAAACCTCATTGCTGGTACTTCCCCCACAGATCTCAAAGCAAATGCCAGGTGTGCATCACCGTGGACGAGTTTGTCTTTCCTTCAACATTTGTCAGTGACTCATCACTGTATGTGCAGCTCGCAGAGTGCACAGTTGCTTTCTTGTCTCTTAGTGGCAAACTTCTGTGACATGTGCTTTAAAAAATGTATCTCAAGAGAGAGAGAGGGAGCTGTCCAGCAAGGACGAAAGTGTAATGAAGAATGAAAGTAGAAATGCTGAACATAAAATTAGTTATGACTACAGCACTTGAACATGGTGAATGCAAGGAAATGTTAGGAAGAAATCTAGGCCTTCATGTAGTTATGGCACAGTGCATGCTGCAAAGCAGTGGATTAAAAAAAACAATGCTCTTCAGGGTTTTTTTTATTTTTTTATTTTTATTTTTTTTTGACATCTTTGATCATCTTAAAACAAAAGTTTCTGCTAAAAAAAAAGGAAAATCTACTTCTTTTGGTAGACAAAATAGTGGTCCCACAAAATTTCAGTGTTCCAGTTCCTAAAATCTGTCAACATGTGTTAACTGATACAGCAAAAGGAACTTTGCAAAATCAATTAAATGAATGACCTTGAAGGAAAGTGTGTCATGGTTGTCTACC
The DNA here is from genome assembly GCA_004027025.1 of Myocastor coypus. Lineage (NCBI taxonomy): Eukaryota > Metazoa > Chordata > Mammalia > Rodentia > Myocastoridae > Myocastor > Myocastor coypus. The sequence continues at coordinate 13,477 of PVJA010035867.1, read as the reverse complement.
TGGACCCAATATAATCACAGGCTTTGCACAGAAGGAAAACTTGAGGGGAAGTAGGAGGAAGAGAATGCAAAGGGAATTAATGCGGGTTTCATACGTTTACAATCCTGCATCATAATGGAATGACTGTATCCTGCAGAAAAGTACTAGTAAAAAAAATTTCAGGGTAAATCAGGATATAATCATGGGTAGAATTTTATCACACAGTTTCTTAAAACTGGATACCTTTGCCCAAAGAGGAGAAACAGAGACATAAGACTGGAAGTACAGTCAGAGAGAGAGACAATATGACTGGCTGTGGATAGCGTTATAAATTGATCACATTGATAACATCAGGCATGTAAGGAAAGGGAACAGATCTCCCTCCATAGTACTTGAAAGGAACCTAGCCTGGCAGGCACTTTGATTTTACTACAGAGAGATTTGTGTCAGACTTCTGATTTGTAAAGCTCTCATACTCTTTAACACCAAACTTGATACAATTTTTATACCACACAATATAAAGCTACTTTTTGTATACTTTGAATTTCACACATTTTGGTAGAAGCTTTTATTATTCAGTGAAAATACCTTCAAAATCCAAATAAAATGTAAGTGGGACTAAAGAGTAGATAGCTTGGTAAGGAATGTTGATGTTGCTATCTTCCAGAGAAACTTAGTAAAGGAAAATTTAGAGACATAAATACATAGCAGTTGGGAAAGTTTAGAGATGTGCTATTGGAAATGACATGAAAGGAACTCTCGGGCATATTTTGTGACTTTGAAAACTCAAAGGATAAATTATTAGATACTGATGTACATACATGCATTCATGCACTCATAATACCTGCCTCATTTCCCCACATGGCTGAAAAACATGTCCAACATTGGCACAAAAATTCTACTCTGCTGAATATTTGTCATATTTCCAACATTTCACTAATAGAGCAGTTTATAATTACTCTCTGCTGACAATGTCAGGGACTAAATAAACTGCCTAGACAAGCATGATCTTAGTGAGCCTTTGATGGACAGGTATTTGCTATATATTAAGATGTCAGTTTTGTGTATAATAAAGCGATACTTTCCTTTCCAGTTGCCTCATTTGTCTTTTGCTGTGAACCTGTGTTATTTATTAGCAATTTAAGCCTTAGCATGTTATACACTGCTCAGGTACACTGAGAAGCATAAGACAAATGAAATTTGCTCCTCAAAATAAAACTTGAAAAATAAAGTCTTGGAGGGGATTTAATTAGGTAATTTAAACTCAAGCAAAAAGAGGTAGACTTGACCTTGAGAAGTTAGATGAATTTATGGCATCTATCCTCTAGGTGGAGTGGCTCTTTAGGAAAGACAAGGATGGTGTCAATAGGAGAGTCTTAACAAATATAGTAAAGCCAGTCGGAAAATGGTTAAGTGTATACACAGCGCAGCACACTGGTGATTCTAGGTTGTGTTCAATGACAAAGCACAGCATGGCTTGACAATGTAACTGAGGTGGAAATACTAAAAGGCCCTGTCAAATGGCGCTGTCAGCACACTGTAAGAGAAGTTTCTAGTTGAACTGAAATATCTTAGAAACAAAGCACAATCTTTTGACCGGATGTGAAACCATTCCTGTGTTTCTCAACTAGAACCTCAAAGAAATTAAGTTCCAGAAGAGTTAGGGAGCACTGGAGCATGCAGCTGAGCCTTGAGTTCACAGTGACATGTTTAGGAAAGCTGTGACAAAAAGGTGCCCGAAGTCCTATAAAAAGCACCCAGATGAAAAGGAGGCTAATGACGGTTACCGTACTTTGAATTAATAAGTTTTACTGTCTTCATTTTTCCTTGTCACTATCATTTGTTTCATTTCATGGATATTGCTGAAGATATTTTTCCAAGATCGAGGTGGGATTTTATTAAAAATGCTAAAATATTCCTAACGATACCCCCGGCATGCACATATATTTATCCATACACAGCATGCGTAGATTCTAATGGCCTAGAGTGCACTGTACACAGGCTGGCCTACTTCTCTCGGTCATGTCTTAACATTTCTGACAAAGCTGCTTCCTAAGTGCTCTGGAGGATTGCCAGGCTTCTCCCTGGCTGACTATTTGATGGTTCTGAGTTAAATGCTAAGCTGTGAATGCAGTGAGTGGTAAATTGAGTTGATATTACCAGATGGGGCTTTGCAATTGAGGTTGTTCAGCTTCCATCTTCTCTATGAAATCATATAATTGAATTGATTCCTACGGAACTTATCTGGAGAGCTTTAAGTGTCTTTCCTTCCACTGTAAGACTGTGCTAAGCAGCTATTATGGGCAACCTGTTTCTTAGGGCAACTTTAATGAGTTAACGTCTTTATTCATTGTACGTGCACAATACACGTGTTGCCATTATGTGTGAGCGGTTATTTTTCTATCCTTCAGCACAAGAGAGCCCTTCTAATTAACGAATGTAGCATATAATGTTTCAGCACACGGCGAGCAATTGCCTTCTGTTGTCCAAAGCCTACCAAGATTTCATAAATTTCGGCTGCCAAATTTGGAGCATTAGCTTGAATTTTGCGTACATTTACTGAAACTTCACTGAAGCACATTGAAATGAATTTTACATTGAGTGCATTCAGTCCTAAGAGGAATGCAAATACATACTCCAATAGAACAATTCATTTCTGCTGTCAGGACTCTTGCTATGCCAAACAGAGCCTAATGAAGAACAGAGTGACAATCCACAGATCTAAGGAAGCTTCATTTAAGTGTAATGGATTGGTAATCAGACAAGGAAGGTGCTTTAGTGGTAAAATTAAGTGCAGTGAGTACCACAGTTGTCTGTGTATTTATTCTATGCTAAAATTTACTTTATATTTCCCAAAGCTTCAATGAATACATCACATGTTTTATTTATACTGCATGGCCCTTTTCCAAGAGATCAAGGAAGATGTATAGAATTGTACTAGCTAACTTCTTAGAACTCAGTTCTCTTCAAAAGTGTCACTGTTTTCATGGAATATTGGCATTATTCTTTATGCTTGAACATGTCCCAGGTCATCAAGTGCAGTTGTATATTTAGCAATACACAGTCAAATACAATGAATTTGTTTAGTCAAAGGATATGGTAGACCTATACATACATATATACTCACATATATATCCAGTCTGTTTGTTGCTGTACCACGGCTTGTAATCATGTTTTCTATATAATATTATTTTACTGCATTTCATTTATCTGTTCATTGTGCATAGACTTACAATCCACTTCCAATATTTAGCTGTTACAAATGAGGCTCCTATCAACATAGATATGTATATATCAACATGATGTCTCTAACTCTTTTATTATTTTGAAATGCTTGCAGTATGCAGTATTTCATACCAAGGAGTCAGTATACCTACATTGTCTAAGTTTTTTATTTCCCCTTTCTCTTTCCTCTTCACTCCCTCCATTTTTTGGTCAAATTTCCATTTTCAAAAGTTTTATCTTTTTTATTATTTTTGTTTCATTCTGTAATTTGTTTGTACTTTGGTTTTATATGTAAGAGAAATCCGGTGGTACTTGAGATTGTGTATCTGATTTATTTACTTAATACTGTCATAAGGTATATTGATGTTCCTATGGATGACTCAAATTTGTCATATTTTTTGACAGACTCATGCTGGATTGTGTATGGATGGCACATTTTCTTTAAAAAGTCATGAGTTGATCCATATAGAAGCCATTTCAATGATTTTGCTATTATAATTTGTATTGTTAGAGTCATGAGTATACATGTGTTGCCATGAAATGATGCCTTTGTCTCTTTCATGATTATGTATGGAAAGGACATGGCTGACCAGTGAAATTTCTTTATTTTTAGGAACTTCCATACCGATTTCCACAATGGTTTTATAAATACTGATTTCAACTAACAGTGTCAAAGATTATCTTCTTTCCTATAACCTTGCTAATACTTGTTAGTTCATCTCTTGGTAATAGCCATTCTCTCAAAAGTGAGCCGAAATATCCATGTTGTTTTAATTTACATTACTTTAAAGGGCAGAATATCTTTTTTGTCTGTATGTTCTGTCTTGTTATATTTCTACTGAGAAGTATCCCCTTGTTTGCCTAATTTTTATTAGGACTTTTATTTGTGGAATCTACATTTTTGAGTTCTTCATATATTCTGGATACCAATCCTCTGTTCAAAGCATAGCTAGAAAAAAAAATGTTTACCAATTCTGAAGATTGTGTTTTTTACATTGTTGGTTATTTATTACTTCATGAGATATACAGTTTAGATTCAATTTTCAGCATGTGTTTAACAGTGTTATTTCAGCCCCATTTGTTAAAGAGGCTATCATTCCTCTGAGTCTATTTTGCATCCTTGGTAAACATCAGATAGTCAGGGGTGGTTGGAGTTCTTTCTGCATCCTTCATTCCATTTTACACCCACAGTCTGCTATTGTACCACTAATGTGCTGTTTTTAATACTGTGGCTCTTTAGCATAACTTCAACTCCAGTATTTGTTCTTACTGTGCTGGACTACTTTTGCTATTCTGGGTGTCATGCTTTGGGGTTTTGCAAGGGGAAACAATACAAGACACATGTTTTATTAAGATTATTTATAATAGTCATCCAAAGTATCATATACAAAAAGAGAGTGCTGGAAATCTGTCCAATATTAGCAACCAGAGAATCTAGCTCAGGGCCTGAATCTCACAATTATGTCCTGAATGAGTCCAGCTAAAATCCTAGAGCTCATAGTAATATCTCCCCCAAGTCCATCTGGAGGTCTGGAGCCCATAGCAATGTTTCATGCTGGCCTGCTTCACGGATCTGTGCTGCGAAGACCCTAGGGTCAGGGGTGGAAGCTAGAGAAAATCTATGCCAGAAGGATGAAAAATCCGTGCCAGTAGTCTGAAGCCTCTGACGGGAGCCAGGAAGAGATGCTCAAAGCAACAACCAGAGCTTCCCCAAAAGGTATTACAGCCTTCCTCAGCAATGGTGAGGTCCTGAGCTCTTTTGATGATGAGGAAAGCTGCATTGCCATCAGGAAACTCAATGTGACGAGATTCTCCAGGTTAATCAGTGCACCATCATATCCTCTGGAGCTAGAAAGCAATGCTCAAAGTGAGGACCAGAGTTCTTCTAGAGTGAACTGTAGCTATTCTCAGTGGCAACGAGGTCCTGACCTCTTGCAGTGAGAACTGCCGAGTTCATAGGAAAGTCAGAATGACAAGGTCCTCCGGAAGAGTAGCCCCACAGAGGCAGCAGCCCCCTAACAGCTTCCCAACAGCTCCTACCAGCTCCCAATAGCCTCTCTTCTTCTTCTTCTTCTATTCTGCCCCTTATGCTGCAGGTAATAACCCTCAGGTGGACCTCCCACACCCAGCACCATGCTGATTCAGTTCAGCTGGGTGTAGCAAGTTGACCACCAGTTGTCAATCTACCACACTGGGTCTCTTCTGACATTATATAAATTTTAGGTTAGTTTTCTCTACTCCTGTGGTACTTTAAGTAGAATTGCATTCGATCTGTACATCAGTACTGAGAATGTGGGCATTTGCCAATATTGTTTCTGTCTATAAAGGAACAGGACACAGCATTCTATTTTCTGATGTTCCTTCTTCGCAGTGTTACAGTTTTCATTGTAGAGGCATTTCACTGTCTTTGTTAGAATAATTTCTAGGTATTAACTGGATCTTGACACTACTGTGAATGTTATTATTTTCCTCATTTCTTTTTTGATGGCTTTCTATTGATGTACAAAACTGCTATTTATTTTTGTGTGTTAATTTTGCATCCTGTTGCTTGCTGAATCTATTAGTTCTAGGAATGTTTTGTTGCAATTTTTGGAGGTACAAAGTAAAGGACAATATTGCCTATGATTGTTGATAATTTGAATTCTTAAGTTACCTGAATATGTTTCTTTTACTTCTTTCTCTTACCTGATTGGGCAGGCAGAAAGGTCCTTACCTACACACGTGTTGGTTAAAAGTTTGAACATCGTATTGAGTAAGGGTGGTGGTCATAGGCATCCTTACATTGTTTATGATTTTAGCAAAAGATCTTTCAATATTTTCCCCTACTTAATATGATGGTGGCAGGAGGCAGTAGCTTTGTGATAAATGGCTTTCATCAGACTGAAATAATATCTTTCTATACAAATGTTTGTTAAGTTTTCATCAGAGGTATGCATTCTGTTTATGAAATGTATTAGCATGATGTGATTATTATTTATTGATTGCACATTTGGAAATCCCCTTGTTTCCTGGCATGAAGTCTACTTATTATGATACATGATACTTTTAATGATTTATTGCATTCTGTTTGGCACACTGAGTTTTGGCAATCTTTGCATCTGTATTCATCGGAGATTGGATAGCAGTTTTTTTTTTTTTAGTATTTATTTATTTTATTTATTTATTTATTTATTTTTCTTGTTTCAGAACCTTTGTTTGTTTATTCACTCATTTTTATGGCCGGCTCAGCCTGCCCCAAGGGCAGGGCTGGCGCAGCAAATGGTTCCGAGGATTGAACCGCGGTCCCTGAAGCTGCCCAATCTTTCCCAAGCAGGCGCTTTAGACCACTGAGCCATCCTGCCTGGCCCCAGGATAGCAGTTTTGCATTTTTCTTTTGTCTGGTTTTCGTATCAAGGTAGTGCCAGCTTCCAAGATTGACTTTGTGAATGATTTTCAATTCCAGTAAAATATTTGGGAAGTAACTAAATCCGTTATAGTTCTTATAGAATTCTTACAGTTCTTAATAGAATTCAGGGCTGTATTCATTGGGTCCTGGGCTTTTGATAGTTATGTGGTTTGTTTGTTTGTTTTATTACTGCCTTAATTTCATTGCCTATTATTGAATTATTTAGGGTTCTTATATCTTGTTCATTCAGTTTTGATATTTCATATTCTCCTAAGAATCTATCAATTTGTTCCTGGATTCTTCAGCTTATAATAATATAGGTGTTTGAAGTAGTTATTGATAACTGGGATTTCAACCATGTAAATTTTGAGTTTAGCTTTTAAATTTCTAGGTTTATTGGTATGAATTTTCTTCCTTTTTGTGGTAATGCTGGCTAGAAATCTGTCTATATATGTACTCTTTCAAAGAACAAGCTATTCAAATTATTATTTTTTGTAACCATTTTAGTCTCAATTTTGTTATTTCCTGGTCTTATAAGTATGATTTCATTCTTGTGTAAGTCTGGATTTGGATTGCTTTCACTCTTTCCACAACCTTTCAGTAGATTTTTACGTTATTTATTGAGGCTATTTTCTGAAGTGGACGTTCGTAGGTATGAACTTCCATCTTAGAACCACTTTTATTATTTATCATAAACTTTGGAATGTTGGGATGGCCAGATGACTCAGTGGACTACAGTGCCTGCTTAGGCATAGCACAGAGGTCAGGGTTGGGTCCCCTCCCTCCCTCCCTCCCTCCTCCCCTCCGAGTGCCCTACCAGCCCCACCCCTCAAGTGTGCTGAGAAGGCAATTGAGACTGGGCGTGGTGGCTCAGGCCTGTAATCCTAGTGCTTGGGAAGCTGAAAATAGGAGAATCACTGAGTCCAATCTGTGTAGTGAGACTCTCTGTAAAGCTTGTACTAAGTACATTAAATAAATAAATGATAAACTATGGAATGCTCTTCTGTAATTATTCTTTATTGGCAGGATCTAATTTCTTGATTTTTTTCTGCGATCCATTGATAATTAAGCCACCTTTTTTTGTCCTTTGCAATTGATTTCCACTGCCATTGCTCTATGTTCAGATAATGTTTTTGTATTTATTTAAGCGTGGTTTATTAGATAGTCTAGGGTCTATTTTTTTAATGTATTTAGTATAGAGTCTTAAGGGTCTCACTACACTGCTAGAACTCATCGTGATCTTCCTGTTTTCAGCCCCTGAAGTGCTAGGATTACAAGAACATGCCACTATGCCCAATCTCAGTCGCCATCTCAGCACATCCCAGGGCGAGGCTGGCACAGCACACTGGGGATCAGACCTGGTCCCGGTGTCCACCTAAGCAGGTGCTGTAATCCACTGAGCTATCTGGCCAGCCCTTGTGGTCTATTTTGACAAAATTCCATGTTCTCCTGAGGAGAATGTTTGTTCTGTTGCCACTGGGTGGAATGCTATACTGTAGATATCTACTAAGTAGTTTTTTTTTTTTTTTTTTAAGGTATGATTAAACTTAAATATTTCTGAATTTCTCTTCTGTTCAGTTTTTCTGACCGCTGGTAATTATGTGGTATTCTTTTTCCCCTCTATAACTGTGCTAATATTTACCTGATTCTGGCTGTCCAGCAGTGAGGATTCCAATAAGCTGTGTGCATTAGTGTCCTGTGCATATATATTTACATGCTACCTCTTTCTGTTGAATTCTTCACTTAACTAAAATGTAGCTCCATTTGTTTCTTCTAATCAGTTTGGCTGACCTTACAACTAGGAATTTTGTCTAAATTTAGGATAGCAGTACTTGGGATTTAGCTCAGTAGAATAAGGACCTGCCAGGCAAGTGCAGGGTCCTGAGTTCAATCCCTAGTACCATAAAAAAGTGGATGAATGAATGAATGAATGAATGAATGAATAATTAGATAGATAAATAAATAAATAAATTTAGGATAGTAAGTATGGCTTATATCAGACACCTGTTGTATGGATTGCTTTCTATTCTTTGATTTTTTTTTTTAATCCATGAATTTCTTTTTCAGACTAAATGTGATTCTTGTATTTATCATTGGCTTTGGCTCTATTATTAAAACTACCAATCTCTGTCTTTTGATTAGCGAGCTGACACTTTCTGTATTAAGAGTTATAGATGAAGGCTATTTTCTTGTTCCTGTCATTGAATTATTTTCCTGTTCGTGATTTATTTTTTTATTTTTCTTCCTGCCTACCTGGTTGTCCTGCCATGTACTTATTCCACCAGAACCTGAAATTATTCATTTCATTTTTTTCTTTGTAGTTCATCCTTGAAAATTTTGGTCATTGCTGGTTTGATGATCACAGATTTCTTAAGGTAGTCTTTTCTCATGAGAAGGCCTGATATCTCTAACAATTTGGAAACATCATTTTTACATGTTACCTAAGTCAAGATTGGAAATAATTTCATTCTGTGCCTGGTATGTTTTACTCTACCTTAGAAAAACATAAAAAAGCAAAAATGGAATAAATGATCAGTTTAAGAGATGCTACTAGTAGGGCCGGCCAGATAGTCCAGTGGATTAAAGTTCCTGCTTAGGCAGACACAGGAACTGATGTTTGGGCCCCGGGGTGCCATGCTGTCCCACTCCCAGGGCTCTCAGATGGAGATTGAGCCTGGGTATGGTGGGGCATGCCTGTAATCCCAGTGTTTGGGAGGCTGAAAATAGGAGAATCACTGAGTCCAATCTGTGTCATGTGACCCTGTAGACCCTTTAGTAAGTAAGTAAGTAAGTAAATAAATAAGGTACTAAATAAAACTTTCCAAGTGTGGAGAGAGGACCTAGCAAGAAATATGTGAGGCATGTAGAAATCAAGTACTGATGAAAAGGGAAGATTTCAATGACACTAAAGGCTAAGCTAGCTTAGCCTTTAATATTTGTGTGGAAAAGTTTGCTATTCACTAATATATGTGATTCATTGCTTTGTGCTAATAGCTTTTAAGGTTTTATTTGCGTATTGAATTTGTGGAATTTTGTGATGTGTCATGGAAATCTTTTCATCAGTACTTGATTTCTACATGCCTCACATATTTTTTGCTAGGTCCTCTCTCCACATTTGGAAAGTTTTGTTTAGTACTGTATTTATTTATTTATTTATTTATTTATTTATTTATTTATTTATTTATTTATATACTGTCTTAGTTACTTTTTACTCCTTGCTGAGACTAGTACCTGACACTCAAAATGCAGGAAGGAAAGGTTTATTTAGCTCTCAGTTTGTGGAGGCTTCAGACCATATTTGGCTGGCCCAAGGCTGAGTAGAACAGGGCAGAGAGCATCCAGTTCATGTTGCTTAACAGCAACAAATTGGTGACAGAGGCAGCCAGCCAATCGGGCTGCAGAGCAACGTCGTGTGTATGTCTCTCTGTCTCTTTTTATATTACATTCAGGTTCTCTGCCTCAGCCTATCCGCCTTAGGTCACATTCATAATCCCAGAAGTACTCAGACCCTAATCCCATCAGTACTAAAACACATAATCCCAGTGGATTAGAAGTCAAGTCTCAAACTCTAGAAGTCCCTGCCTCACGATTGCATGAGGCTTTGAGGGAACAACTAGACATAAACCATAACACTTACTTAGTACAGGGTCTACAAGGTCTTACTACACAGATTGGACTTCCAAGCACTGGGATTATAGGCATTCCCTGCCATACCCAGTCTCAATCTCTCCATCTGAGAACCCTGGGACTGGGGCCAGCATGGCAACCCAGGGATCAAACCTCAGTTCCTGTATTTGCCTAAACAGGAGTTTTAATCCATTGGGCTACCTCGCTGACCCTACTAGTAGCATCTCTTAAACTGGTCCTTTATTCCATTCATTTTGTTTTTTTATGTTTTGCTAATTATAATCAATCTTAGTTTCGTTTCCTTAACAACTGTTGGATCCATTTTTCAAGGTCTCTTGCTGTTTTTAAGATATCTGTGAGTATATAGCTCCCTATTTCTTATATATTTTCCTCACATTTATTACTGTAGTTGCCCATACTATAAATAGAATTTTTATCTCATTGATTTCCATTTGAAAATAGATTAATTCTTTGCTAAACTTTTTGTTTATGTTTTAATTCATTTTATGCGGTTCAGCTAGCTTTTTATTAGTGTGTTCTGTAACTACTCATCACTTTTTTGAGGTCTATATTTATATCATCTTTGAGTTTATTGATTACAAATGTGTTTTATTGTCTCTTTTGTCAATTTCTATAATTTATATATATATATATATATATATATATATATATATACATATATATGTATATAATGAACCAGGGATTGAACTCAGGACCTTCTGCTTGCCAAGCAGGCACTTATACCCCTGAGCTATCTCCCCAGGCCTGACATTTTACCATTAACTTGATTCTTATTATGAAAATCCTATTTCTGATTCCATCGTGAGACTTTTGTAAGACACTTCAACATTTTCAGACACAGAGATTTTGTGCTGTTCCTTTTTATTTCTTGGCTGCTCCTTTAAATGACGTCTCAGAATATAGTTATTTGCAACACAGGGAGTCTTCCTTTGGTTTCTTTTCTGATGCTCTGCCCTGTAACACTGCCTAGGTTCTTGCTTCCCAGAATTCACATGCATGGTGCACTTTCCCATCTCTCATTTGCTCCTCTTTTAGAATCTCTCACTATGTTCAAAGTTACAATACAAACATTAATATTTGAAATTTAAATTTCATCATTGCTTATTCCACACCAGCGAACTCTGTTGGAATTAGCTATGAAGAAACACACCCAAGGGCTGGCCTGATAGCTCAGCAGACTAAAGCACCTGCTTAGGTAGAGCATAGCGGCCAGGATTTGATGTCCTATGAGCTGTGACAGCCCTGCCAGGAGGATGCACTGAGACGGTGATTGACACTGGATGTGGTGGGGCACGCCTGTAATCCCAGCACTTGGAAAGCTGAAAACAGGAGGATCACTGTGAGTTCAATATACGTAGTCAGACCCTGAAGAAGATGTAGACCCTGTCCTAAATACAGAAATAAAAGACTTTCAAATTCAAGTATCTGTAACCATCTTCACTCCTGTCGACCTTTTCTTCATACACAATGGTTTTATTTCCTAAGTTTCTGAAATTATTTCTTAACTAATTCTGTTCTTGCCCCACTTTTTGTGATGTAAAGTGTTTTTCTATTCCCACTTGCTTTACAAACTCTTCAGTAGACTCTCCTGGACTGTGGAACCCACAGAACCAATCAGAGAACTTTCTCTTTCCGTCTCCTTCATTGTTATGTGCCCACACTCCAAACTTCATCACATTTCCCTTGTTATTGCTTGAAAGAGCTAAGCTTATGTCACGGCAAGATTCTGTCCCTAGGCCCAAGTTGGTTCTCCTCTCTCATTTTTGCATGCTTCTGACCTTGTCTGCTAAGACCTTGAAACAAGTGCTAATTCCAGAAAGATTCCTGCAGCAATTCTGTCACTCTTAGTCACTTTTTCTTTTGTTTCTCATAACTTCATTGCTAAGGTAATTGCATATTTTTATCAGTGTTGTTTAAATGATTTGTCTTCCCTAGTAACATATAACCCTCCTAGGAGATAAAACTTGTCTGCCTTTTTCTCAGCCATATCCTTTGGGAATAGAGAATTTCCTAGTGTTTGCTAGACATTTAAGTATGTTTTAAAATAGTGAACATATATCACTCAATTTGATATTAATAATGGAAAGGTAGGCAATTCTATAGGATCAAATATTTTTTTAATTTATTTTAATAGAATTTGCCAGTGAAAGAACTTTTAACTTCAGTTTGCAAAGTTCAAGTTGAGTTGAACTTGCATTGGTTTTGCTGCTGTATTTGATGGGACTTTGGACCAATTTTGAGCACCACTGATTCATAGTGTAGTTTAACTAAATCTGAGGAAGGAAAATAAAGTTGCTTTATGCATGACCAATGTATTCCTTGGCAGTAATTCATCTGAAGGAGGCAAAGCCACATACTATTTCAAGAGCACAACCATTTCTTTCTAATACTGCAATCACATTATTCCAGAACCTGGCACTGATGGATAAGTGTATCGAAAGATTGAGAATTTTGTGTAGTGCTGCTATTGTAGGCCAGCCTTTCAAATAGCCACCTGTCTTTTTTCCTTTAGGAACGTGTAATTTTACTACCGGTCGGGGATAAAGAATAGTAAGGTCCATTTTCTGTGTAAATCAACATGTTATTTTTAACATGTTATTTTTAAATGAGAATGTCAGCCAATTTATTCCAGACGTCTTGAGTAAGTAATTCCACAGTTTGAATTCTGTAAGTGGTTAAGAATCCTAATTTCTAATTAATATTCCATCATAGGATTGAAGTGAATTTTTATTACATAGCCTTCCCTTTTTATAAATTTGTACGGAGCCCTAATCCAAAATACCATACAAAAATTCTGACATTGAATCATGAACAAAAGACTGGCACAGCTAATTGACCCTATACATGTTCTCTGAAGTGGTACCATTCAGCCCTGGTCATAAGCCCTGGCCAAATCGAAATCATAATGAAATCTATACCATATATATATATAGTATATATATATGGTATATATATATATGGTATATATATATGGTATATATATATGGTATATATATATGGTATATATATATATGGTATATATATATGGTATATATATATGGTATATATATATGGTATATATATGGTATATATATATGGTATATATATATATGGTATATATATATATGGTATATATATATGGTATATATATATGGTATATATATATGGTATATATATGGTATATATATATGGTATATATATATGGTATATATATATGGTATATATATATGGTATATATATATATATAAAATTCCCATCTGC
>PVJA010035866.1:0-21541 GCA_004027025.1 Myocastor coypus | reverse complement strand
CTCTTCCGATCTTGCAAGAAAACAGAAATTATCCCATGCATACTATCTGACCACAGTGCAATGAAATTGGAAATAAATGACAAAAGAAACCAGAAGAACCCCAGAAATACATGGAAATTAAACAACACCCTTCTCAGCAACCAGTGGGTTACAGATGAAATTAAACAATATCTACAATTTAATGAAAATTCAAACACAACCTACCAGAATTTATGGGATGCAATGAAAGCTGTTCTTAGAGGGAAATTTGTAGCTTTGAATTCACATATTAAGAAGACAGAACAAGAACAAATAAATACTCTCATGCAGCACCTAAACTGCCTAGAAATGGAAGAGCAAACAAAATCAAAACCCCAAAGATGGGAGGAAATTATAAAGATTAGGGCAGAAATTAATTCAATTGAGACAAAGAAAACAATACAAAGAATTAATGAATCAAAAAGCTGGTTCTTTGAAAGATAAATAAAATTGATAAGCCCCTAGCTAACCTCATCAAAAAGAGGAAAGGATTCAAATTCAAGCAATAAGGAATGAAAAAGGTGAAATTACTACAGACCCAGCAGAGATTTAGAAGATCAGAAATAGATACTTTGAGAATCTTTCCTCTAACAGAATTGAAGATCCAGAAAAAACTAAAAGTATAAATTTTTTAAAACTGAATCAAGAAGATACAAGAACTCGCAACAACCCAATAACAGTAAATGAAATACAAAATGTAATAAAAAGCCTACCCACAAAGAAAAATCCAGGACCTGATGGATTCTCCACTGAATTCTATAAGAAATTTATAGAAGACATAATCCCAATACTCCTCAAACTCTTCAATGAAATTGAAAGGAAGCAATCCTCCCAAAATCATTCCTAGAAGCAAGTATTACACTAATACCAAAACCAGAAAGAGACACAATTAAAAAAGGGAACTACAGGCCAATTTCTCTCATGAACATAGATGCAAAAATTCTCGATAAAATCCTTGCCACTAGAATACTACAAATCATCGAGAAGATTATACACTATGACCAGGTAGGATTAATCCTAGGAATTCAAGGAGGGTTCAATATACACAAATCTGTAAATGTCATACACTATATCAATAGAGCTAAAGCCAAAAATCACATGATTATCTCAATTGATGCAGAAAGGCTTTTGGCAAAGTCTAACACTCATTCATGTTCAGTGTCCTGCAGAAATTTGGAATAGAGGGCCTCTACCTCAAGCTGATAAAGTCATCTATGACAATCCAATAGCTAACATAATTCTAAATGGGGAAAAACTGAAGCTTTTACTCTCAAATCTGGTGCAAGACAAGGATGTCCTCTATCACCAGTCCTATTCAGTATACTTCTGGAAACATTAGCTGTAGACATTAGCCAAGAGAAAGAAATAAAAGGAATCAAAATAGATAAAGAAGAAGTTATCATTATTTGCAGATAACATGGTAATTGATTTGAAAGACCCCCAAAAACTCCACCAAGAAGCTACTAGAATTAATACACAAATTCAGTAGCATAGCAGGTTACAAAGTCAACACACGAAAGTCAATGGCATCCCTCTATACAGATAACACATTTACTGAGAGAGAAATTAGAGAAACAGTACCTCTTATGATAGCACCAAAGAAAATGAAATACCTAGGAATTAACCTAACTAAAGATATAAAAGAACTTTTCAATAAAAACTACAGTACTCTGAAAAAAGAGATCCTAGAGGATTTCAGAAAATGGAAAGATAGTCCCTACTCCTGGATAGGAAGAGCCAGCATTATGAGGATGACCATACTCCCTAAACTGTTATACAGATTTAATGCCATTCCTATCAAAATACCATAAATATACCTCACAGAACTAGAGAAGTCATTCCTAAAATTTATTTGGAACCAAAGACAATTCTGGGCAACAAAGATAAGGCAGGAGGCATTACAATTCCTGATCTAAAATTATACTACAGAGCTACCATGATAAAATCAGTGTGCTATTGGCAAAAAAAAAAAAAAAAAGAGACCTGATGATCAGTGGAATAGATTAGAAGATGTAGAAGTAAATGCAAACACACTCAGTCACCTTATTTTTGACAAAGGGGACAAACATGTTTACTGGAAGAAAGACAGCCTCTTCAACAAATGTGCTGGAAAAACTGGCTCTCCCCATGTCAAAAACTAAAACTTGATCCAGGTCTATCACCATGCACTAAACTAAAATCAAAATGCATTAACGATCTAAATATTAAAAGAGAATCCCTAAATCTCCTGGAGGAGAAAGTTGGAGGAAATTTTGAAGACATTGGGGTAGGAAAAGTGTTCATGGGCAAGAATCAAAATGCATGTTTAACACTTGAAAGAGTCAATAAATTGGACCTCCTCTGGCTAAGAAGTTTTTGCATGTTAAAAGAAATTACCAACAGAGTGGAAAGACAACCCACAAATTTCGAAAAGATTTTAACTAATAAGTATTCAGACAAAGGTCTTCTATCTAGAATTTATTAAGAACTAAAAACCATTACGGTCCTAAAATTCAAAGAACCAATCCAGAAATGGACATCTGAGATGAACACACACTTCTCAAAGAAAGAAATTCAACAAGCCTATAAGTACATGAAGAAATGCTCCACATCACTAGCCATTCATAAAATGCAAATTAAAACAACAGTTAGCTACTATCTCACTCTGGAAAGAATGGCTATCATAAAGAAATGAATCAACAACAAATGTTGGAGAAGCTGTGGGGAAAAAGGAACACTTCTCCACTGCTGGTGGGAATTCAGATTGGTGCAACCATTATGGAAAGCAGTGTGGAAACTCCTTAAAAACTAGAACTGGAAATCCCATTCAATCCAGCTATCCCCCTACTGGGAATTTTCCCAAAAGAACTGAAAACATCATATCATAATGATATCTGTGCACCTATGTTCATAGCAGCACAATTTGTGATAGCCAAATCCTGGAAGCAACAAAATGCCCATCATCTGAAGAATAGTTGAAAAAGATGTAGTATTTTCATTAAATGGAATATTACTCAGCTATAAGGGATGATTTATATAAAATCTAACGTACTGGAAGACTTAATATTTAAATGGTTGTATCTTGAACGTATACTCATAAGTGAAATAAATGAAACCTATATATGCAGATATCGTACAGTCTCCCTAGTGTGAGGACTCAAAAGAAGGAATAAATAAATAAATAAATAAATTTTGGGTGATACCAGAATCAATCTCAGGACCTTGTATTTTCTGCATCCTCAACCCCTATAATTTTTTTTAGAAGAGTGACTTAAATACAAAATGCAGTTGGGAGAATTAAAAAATTGACATTTATTGAAAGTGTTAATGTTTAATTCTTGGATCAGTCTTACATACCTATGTCTGTTGATCTAAACTGATTTGATGATGAAAATACATAATGCAATCATTGCTAAATTTTTCTTGTTTTGAAATTCTGTACTATATGTACTCTTACTTGTTACTGTTTTTTTCTATCTTTGTTTCTGCTGTTTTTACTCTTTAAAATAAAGTTAAATCTTTAAAAAAAAGGCAGCAATTAAGAGCTTCTTGTTGGCACACTGACAATTTCTTTGTACTTTGGAACTATTACTGGATAAAATAAAGGCGACTTAAGCAAATTCTCCGTGCTACTGTGACAGTGGTTCCAAGTGATTAACAGGAAGACAGTGTATACAGTGCAGAGACACTGGACAAAGCAGCCAGTCATGCTCATATTCTGGGTGAGATGGAGCAGGATGGTGTGAGATTTCATCACACTACTGAGAATGGCGCTGTCTTAGTCAGCTTTCCACTGCTGGAACAAACTACTGAATGCTAGCAACTTGAAGAAGAGATCTATTAAGCTCATAAATTCAGTCCAAAATCACTTGGTTCCATGGCAGAAATGGCATGGTGGAAGCTCAGGGCAGAGGAAAGCTGTTCAATTTACGGCTGTCAGGAAGCAGAGAACGAAGGGAAGGAGCCAGGTGCATGAACAGGCCGTCGATGGTCAGCCTACAGCCTGTCCCACAGCCACAGAGAGCAGCACATTCAGCTGTGAATCCCTAGATCACCCAGGCTAGGCTTGAATTTAAACTTAGCATCCTCTTGCTTCAATTTCCTAGAAGGCTGGGATTATAGGCATGTGCCACCACAGTCAGTTATATACTAAGTCTGAAATGGAGAGGTCCACCCTGAGCTTACTGAGAAGTGTCTAGCTTCCTCACTGACCCCATTCACCTCTCACACGAGTCTGGGCATGCTCGGTTCTAAATGGATAGTTTCTTCATCCAGGCCTCCAAACTCAAAAAAGCCTGAGCCCCATGATCTAATCGCCTTTCAAACCCATGAGACTTCTGAGAGACACTTTCGATCTAAACTAAAACAGATACACAATTTAAACATTTTTAATTATTTCCGGAGCTTTTCAATTAATATTTTGGGACTGAAGTTTACTACGAGTAACCGACACTATAGAAAGAGAAGCCATGGCCATTGGTGTTGGGGGTGCAATGCTGCATAAGATGATGAAAATCTCCTTCTGTGATGATTCTGACCTAGAAAGGCTTTAGAAAAATGCAGACTTCAGTGGGGGCCAGAGAAATAAACAAACATTACTGATAGGTGCTTATCAGGCCTTGAGGTACTAATCGTGTAAAAAATGCTAGCTGCCGATGACTGCAATCTAATTGGTACCTTAGGTGCTCAGAAGAAATACTGCCTGTATCAGAGCTGGAAGTGCAAAATATTAAAAAATAAATCACAACTAGTAAAACCGAAGCACTACCAGGAGACCCATTTAAAAAGATAGTTAGCAAAGTCAATTTGAGGCACATTCATCAAGCTCCAAAATCATGGTGAAGGCCCCACCCACATGGGCTTCCTTTTAGCCACCCTAGGGGGTCCTGTAACTTAAGGCAGAGAACAGCTGAATCCTGATCACTAGAAAACAGATCGTAGGTAATTTTAATAAAAGGGTTTAATAAAAGATAAAAGAAAGTGCCAGCTCAAGTAGATGTTAATCTTTTGGCTTTTTCCCTTTTCCTCAGCTCTGCCTTCTGGGACACCCCAGAGAGTGAGGAGGCTGCTCTTGGCCTCTTCCTACAGTCTGAGTCATGTCCACGCTTCTAAGCTTAAGCATTGAGCCATCTTCTCCAGACCTTGATTCAGGTGACACAAAGGTAACTGAAAATCTGTACTGAGCTTTGGGGGTTTTGGTTTTGGCAGTCTTGGAGGACCCAAATTTAGGGACTCCTCACAGGTTGTTATGGTTTATGTCTAGCTGTTCCCCCAAAGCCTCATGCCATCATGGGGCATGGCTTCTATCGATTGAGACTTGATACATGATCCCTGGGATTGTGTTTTAGTACTGATGGGATTATTGGTCTGAGTAAGGCTGAGACTATGGGTGTGGTCTAGGGCATATATCCTAAGGTGGAGAGCCTGAATGTAATATAAAGAGCGACAGAGAGACAGAATAAAGCTGTAGCTGTTGCTCTGCTGCCCTGTTTGATTGGCTACTTCTGCCACCACTTTGTTGCTGTTCCACTCAGCCTTGGTTCAGCCGAATATGGACTGAAACCTCCAGTAACTGTGAGCTAATAAACCTTTCCTTCCTTCATTTTGAGTATTGGGTATTTGTCCCAGCAATGAGTAAAAAGTAACTAAGACACAGGTAGTCACTAAGTTGCTAGATCACCCAGGCTGGGCTTGAATTTGAACTTAGAATCCTCTTGCTTCAATTTCCTAGAAGGCTGGGATTCTAGGCATGTGCCACAGTCAGTTATATATTGAGCTTTAAGTCTGTTCTAGTGTCGGAAATGGAGAGGTCCACACTGACCTCACTGAGAAGCATCTAGCTTCCCCACTGACCCCAATCACCTCTCACCCGAATTTGGGCATCCTCAGTTCTGAATGGGCAGTTTCTTCATCCAGGCCTCCAAACTCAAAAAAGCCTAAGCTCCTTCAGTCTCGAGCTTATCCAGCTTCCTGGTATGAAGTGTCATATGAAGGCCCAGTCTGTGCATCCCTGTCTCCTGCCCTGGGGCTTACTGGGCACAAGACCTGGCCCTTTCCGTATCTCATTGCCTCTTACCATATGAGAAGCAATGAACCTGACTCGTTCATGCGTTCCTGAGGCAGTGTAGGATGATGGTCTAGAAGTTATGTTTCTCAAACTAACTGTGGTAACTGAGGAGGGCTTTATGTTTTCAATCTGTCATATAATGATGTGTGGGCTCTGTCATCACCTCACATGACAAATGACTCTCAAAGTCAGTGGCACAGAGGACATCTATACCCTATGGAGTGAGAGATGCCCACGAATTATACTCTTGAAAGTCATGACATGTCAAATTGAAAACAATTCCAAATACCTACTTTTAGTTCCTGAGTTTATATTGTTACAGACTAGTAAGGAGTAGTTCACATCCATAGATGGCTTTCTGAGGAACATTTATTCAAATCAATGTGTCTCCCCGTGGTACCTGGACCAGTGATGTCAGCACTATTGGAGAACTTGTTCAAAATGCAAACTGTCAGGCTCCAACAAGGAGCTGAAGAAGCTGAAGAGGAAGGAACCCAGAAACCAAGAAGTTGTAAAGATGTATTGCCAAGGAGGAAACGAGCTCTTACACAGTTGGGTCAGGGAAGAGCTGACGACAGCAGTGTGAGATTTCTCCTGTTAAAGCCTGAAACACCAAACAAAGAAAATGCTCTTACCTTTCTTTGGGACCTACTGGACTCGTTAAACAACAATAGCAAATAAAAATAAATAAATAAATAAGAACTTTTCAATTTAGAAGTCAATGAATAGTACAGTCCCTAGGGGTGCACTGAGATGGGTGATTGAGAATGGGCATGGTAGCATGTGCCTGTAAGCCCAGAGCTTGGGAGGCTGAAAACAGGAGGATCACTATGAGGCCAATCTGTATAGTGAGACCATTTGCTAAACACACTAAAAAAAAAAAAGAAAAAAAAGGTTCACACACAGAACTCAGAAGGAAAGGATACCAAGACAGACCTGAATGTAAATCCTAGCTTCTACATTTAGCCCTTCTGTGAAGTAACGCTCTCTGTGAAGTAACGATAATAATACAATCCAGCCAATAAGACTTTTTAGGATTAAGTATGATATTGCATAGATAGCACTTTCTGTCATATCTGGCACTTCAATAATATTCACCACTGTTATTAGTTACTCTTCATCCAGCATGGAGATTTTCTTGACTGGATCAACAATATCTCCTAGGTGTTATATTTGAGTTAACATTCAAAGTCAGGACAACTGATGCCTAACCACAAGCTCCTCACTACACTAAAAAGCTTAGAGAACATTTTATATATGAACTGGTTTTGAAGGATATAATAGCTTTCCACAAGCATATATCATATCTGGAAATATTCCAGTTGATGGCTATGAAGCCAAAAGGTAATAGTAATAAACATAACATCAGATTTCATGAAAAAGGACAAACTGTAAAGAGGATTCCAAACTCATGCCTGCCAATGTTTCTTTATTTGGAAGTGGCTCATGTGAAATTCGAGAACTCGCCACAGGTCATGCCCATTCTGTCCACTAGCTTTGTCACTTTTTGTCTTCTTGTCTACTTATATCAACTCTTTCGAATATTTAAGAGCTTTTCAGGAAATTTGGTTTCAAAAAGATAGCAAAGCAGCTTTGAACCGGCAAAAGCTTCACAGAGTATCAGAGGTGATACTAATCCAAAGAAACACACTATTATCTTGGTAATTTCCAATTGTTCCTGGAAGCATTTTGCTGTGGAGACCAGCGCCAGCTATTAAGTAGAGGAGACTCATTTTGGTTGCCAGAATTAGGTGAAATTAAGATCCTTTGACATCTTCTTACAGAAAAAAAGTCAGTTTCAGTACAAACAATTTGAAATTTAATAGATTATGACAGGTTATAAAATTCTATGCATTTGAAAGAAAAGCTTTGCTGGTGGAATAATGTGTTTCTAATTTACACATAATAGGTCCATGAAGCTATGACGAGAAGCACATTAAAGTAATGAGGAAATTCCAGTTATAGACACCTTGTGTAGAGATCTGAGAGATTATGATTAGGGCAGTCATTTTCCCAAGTACCCAGCACAGTGAAAATAAAAATGAAGGTGTTCAGGACAAAGGAAAGAGACTAGAAGAGAAATAGGCTTCATGTTGGAGGCAAAGGAAAGCATTTTTGAGGTAACTGCTCAGCTCTAACGTGGAAGAGTTTATTAATCTTAATAAATGCTATGTTTACTAAATGCCCACCAAGGGCCAACATTCAACACTATGCTTTCTTTGCCGTAAGTGGGGGAAAACCACCCATGACATGAACATTAAAAATTACAATATTATTTTTGTGGCTAAAACCTTTTCCCAAATAACATATAAAAGAAGAAACATTCTGCTGTGATTTGGGTCCTTGTCTCCACAAGCGACCACCTCTATCCATGCCTGGTGATAAATGACTCCACTGAATTATTGGATTATTTCAAAAAGTCTCAGTACTGTTACCAACAATGTGTACTAAAGGACAAAGAAAATGAGGAATGTGTCATTGGATATGGCTTTGGGTGGCCATTTTCATGCCACAAAGGGACCGAAAGAGAAGTGGTTCAAGCAGAGGAGCAGAGAAAGAGCTCCCCAGGGAAGGCACAGAGCTCGCTTTATGGTCAAGTGGTACTATTCTGTCCATCTTTGAGATCAGTTTCTCAAGTACAAATGGATATAAACTAGAAACTTTTAAGTTAGACTGAAAAATAAACCACTGGGCTCCTGTTCTGTTATTGCTTCTGCTATTATCTATACATTGAGAACTACATGGAACATGCTACAGGTGGGCAGTACACAGTAACTGTCCAGGTGGCAAAAGATCTGATAACTCTCTCTCTTCTCCCTGCTTTTCAAAAGTATTTTCTGAGTGTTGTCTGCACACTAGGCATTTTCAAGACCCTGTAGAACAAGGTCCCAGCATGCCCCTATGTTGTGTGTTAAACTGTGATGGTCTGGCCTCCCAGGTCTCTTATACTAGGTCATTGATATTATAGAGAGAATGTATGGATATATAGGTACAGATGTATGCATATATATGCATGGATAGATAAGATAGATTTCAAAGGAAGTTGGTGGATTTTACTGGCTACTTAGAATTCTGCTATTGTGCCAGACTGAAATGATGGGTTTATAGTTTAGAAGTGAGCATATAATCACAGAAAAGTGGAAAGGTTCAAATGAAACAAAAGCAAAATGCTATGTCAGCCACTTGGCATGCATAATGCCCATCTCTTCATGACTAGCTCAAGAAACATGAGGTTTAGTTACCAGATACTATTTTCTTCTTCTGTTTCTAAAATAGGATATAAACTAGGATAAGTTTGGAGAATGAGTCTTTAATTTCATCAGCAGCCTTCAATGTAAAGAAACAATTTGTGGTTGAACCAGAGATATGCTACTGCCATTTCTTCAGCTTCAAGGACACTAAATTCCCAAAAGACTAAAATTTGGCTTCCAGACTGGTCTGTGATTTTTTTTCAGAGCAAGCTTGTGCACCAGATAACTTTCATCATTTCTTTGCAGATCTCAGATACAAGCCTTCAGATTTGGAAAGTATCTCAAAGATCATCTCATACTCACTAGCCAAAAATTGAACTAAACATGGTAGAAATAAGGCACTGGTTAGTGATACATGAAGGATACTGGGCCTAGATGTATGCAGTGAGGTTTATATGGAGAATCCATTGGCAAACAAAAAGATGTTGCTCGTATTCCAAGTTCGAGCATGGAACTCATGCTTCAGAGATACATATCCAAAGTGACTGCCTAATGTCCTAGCTTTGCCACAAGAATTAGAAGAACTAAAGCTCTCTGTTTAGCAGAATTTCTTACATACATACATTAATGCTATTTGCTGCCATTTTTCTATAATCCTTATTTCTTGTAAATTTCTATAGTGTTCAAGCAGTTTCTGAAAGCTATAATCCAAACTCATCATTTTGCAAGTAATAACATTGCCTTTCATTTATGTACTATGAACTGAATAATTAATTAGCTTACTATATAACACATATTTATTACCTACAAGTTGCTTAGAAGCAATCAAAGTGAAAATTTTCAAGTCAATTCCCGAGGAATGAAAGAAATGTATGGAGTAGAAGAATAAAAGTACTCTCCTGAAACTCTTCAATGAAACTGAAAGGGAATCAATTCTCCCAGATTCACTCCTGGAGGGAAGTATTACCCTGATACTAAAACCAGAGAAAGACCTGACCAAAAAAAAAAAAAAAAAAAAAATCTGTCAGCTAGTCTCCCTAATGAACATAGATGCAATAAAATACTAGCAAACAGAATGCAGCAAATCATTAAGATTAAACATCACGACCACATAGAATTCATCCCAGGAATGCAGGGATGGTTTACCATATGCAAATCCATAAATATAATGCACCATATAAACAAAGCCAAAGACAAAAACCACATGATAATCTCAATAGATACAAAAAAAAAACTTTTGACAAAGTCCAACACTCATTCATGATTTAAAAAAAAAAAAAAAACCCTACAGAAAATCAGGATAGATGATCTTTACCTCAACTTGATAAAAGCCATCTGTGAGAAATCAACAGCCAAAGTAATACTAAAGGGACAAAACCTGAAAGCCTTCACTTTAAAACCAGGAATGAGACAAGGATGTCTACTGTCATGACTCCTATTCAATGTAGTTTTTAAAGCACTAGCCAGAGCAATTAGAAAAATAGAGAAATAAAAAGAATAATTGTAATGATTGTAAAGGAAAATTATTATTATTCACAGATGATATGATACCCTACATAGAATATCCTTAAAACTCCACCAATAGACTTGTAGATTTAATAGCCAAATTCAGTAGCATAGCAGGACACCAAGTCAGCACTCAAAAATCAATGCCATTTTTGTACATGAACAATAAATACATGAGGAGAGAAATAGGGAAACCACACCTTTCACAATAACATCCAAAAAAGAGAGAACTATTTAGGAATTAATTTAACAAAGGAAATAAAAGATCTATACAGTGAAAATTACAATGCCCTGAAAAAAAGTATTGAAGAGGATTTCAGAACATGGAGAAATATTCCTTTCTTGTGGATAAGAGGAAGCAACATTGTGAAAATAGCCATACTCCCAGAATTGTTTTACAGATTCAGTGCAATCCCAATTAAAATACCATTAGTATACCTCATAAATCTAGAGAAAACATTTCTAAAACTTATCTGGAACCAGAAGAGACCTAGCATAGCAAAATCTATCCTAAAAAACAAGGGAAAGGCAGAGGTATCTTAATCCCTGACTTGCAATTATACTACAAAGCTGCTATGATAAAATCAGCATGATACTGGCAAAAAAATCCCTGAGGATCAATGGAACAGGCTAAACAATGCAGTCACAACTACAAACACACTCAGCCACCTTATCTTTGACAAAGAGCTCAAACATGTTCAATGGAAGAAACTTTAATAATAGAACAATTGGCTTTCCACGTGCCAAAGACTAAAATTAGTCCCATGTCTATCACTATGACTAAAGTCAAAATGATTCAATGATTTAAATATTAAAACAAAACACTAAATCTCCTGGAGGAAAATGTAGGGAGAAGTCTTAAAAACATAGTGGTATGCAGAAAGTTCATGAGCAAAAACCAATCTGCACAAGAAATATTTCAAAGAATCAACAAGTGGGAATCTCACCTTTTCTTTAAAGGTTTCTGAAGATCAAAGCAAATCACCAACAGAATTAAAAAAAAAATTAATTGGGAAAAAATTTAGCCAACTGTCCCTCAGACAAAGGATTTTTAGAACATGTAGAGAGTTTTTTTTTTTTTGTTTTGTTTTGTTTTTTTTTTGTTTTTGTTTTTGTTTTTTAGGTTCAGGCCTCCAAAATTGAATGACCCAATCCAAAAATGGGCATCTTAGAAGAATACACACATCTTAGATGAACAAATACAAATGGCAAATAAATGTATGAAAAAATGTTCAACATCATTGGTCATTCAAGAAATGCTACTTAAAACAACACTAAAATTCCATCTCACCCCAAAAAGAATGGTTGTCACCAAGAAGTCAACCAATAACAAATGCTGACACAGCTGTGGGCAAAAAAGAACCTTTCTCTGCTGTTGATGGGACTGTAGACTGTGGAATAACAACTGTGGAAATCGAGGTGGAGATTCCTCAAAAAACTAGGATTACAGGCCCAATTTAACCCAGCTATTCCCTTCCTGGGTATTTTTCCAGAAGAACTGAAAAATCATACCACAACAATACAAGTGCACCCGTATTTAAATCATACCACAACAATACAAGTGCACAGTCGGTCATAGTTAAATCTTGGAAACAACCCAAATACCCACCAACTGAATGGATAAAAAGATGTGATTCTTTAACAAAATGGAGTATTACTCAGCTGTCAACACAGATAAACTCAAGGCTTTTATATGCAGGTGGGTGCACCTAGAGATCATATTCATAAGTGAAATAAATCAGACTCACGCGTGTAAGCATTGTATTGTTTTAGTAGCATAAGAACATGAAAGAGTAAATAAAATCAGAAAGCTATAATAGATACTGTGAAAGAGAAAGAATCTGTTCAAAGGAAAAGAACAACTGGGATGATGGAAAAGGCAGGAGCAGGGGGTAACGGGGACGTGATGTATGTATATATGTGTGCAGGATGGCTTGGGTACTTGTATCGCTGATTTTTACTATTCTACAGACAGGAGAAGCTGATGCTTAAATTTTAACTTTTTTTAAAATCAATTTTGCATGCTTTGATCCAATAATCTGAACAACTAATTTGAAGACAACAACATGTAATATAACAGCCATTGTTGAATTCCTATTATTATGTTTAGTGAAATTCTATATAATTTCTCTTTTTTCTATTGTTGTCTTTATATAAAAATAAAAAAAAACAAAAGTATGACATTCAACTTTGTGAAGGGAAATTCACTGATAGTTTTTAAAAACCATAAGAATATATATTCTCTTTAACCTTACAATTCTGCTTCTAGCAATTTCACCTAAAATATATGATATGATAATAAGAACTGGAAATAATTCAAATATTCAGTATTAGCTGTTAAGGTAATTAACATCAGCTTGCTTTTACAAATAATACCAAGTCCCAGTTACTTAACATTGTAACTTGAATTTTTGCTCATGATACTGAAGTGAATTGTTTAGTATCTTCATGTGTTAATTTAGGGATCCTCACTCTGTCTTGTAGTTCCCCAAATCCCCGTATGGGTCCTCTGCCTTCATCCAGCTGAGGAAGGTGAGCCAAGGAGAAGGCCTCGATCTGCTGTGGGATGGACGTGAGCTACATCATTCTGACCACATTCTTGGCCAGTACCTGTTTGTGTGGCCACAAATAATTACAAAGGATGCTGAGAAGTGTATCCTTGGACTATGTCCAAGAGGAGGAAACATAACAGCTGAGTATGTAGGTAGTCTCCATCATGTCCCTAATTTTTCTAACCGAAGTTTGTTACATCTGTAAATATGACAGTGATGTAGCCATTAAAAATGAAGCCATATAAGAGTATTAAATGAAAAAGAAAAAACTTAGAAAATGTTAAATGATAATGTTAGGTTAGATGAAAAGAAAAGCATTTAGTATATAACCCTGACTTTGTTGACAGGCACTTATTTACAAGTAAAATTCTGGGAAGATAAACACTGGTATTTCTTCCACAGTGATGAGAAACATCCTGTTCTTTATTCTGTTCTGTCCTATATTTTTCAAACTTCACCACATGAATGCACATTAAATTTTACAATAACAGCTATTAAAATTAAGTTTACCTTAGGTAAATGGAATTATGAGATGTTAGTCAAAGGGTACAAGGTTTCAGGTAGTCAGGATGAATAGTTCTGGAGACCTTTTGTATGGTATGTTGTGATTGTTAATAACATTGCATTGTGTGCTTGAAAATTGCAGAGAAATCTCTTTGCTTTGTACCAGGAATCAAACTCATGGCCTCATATTTGCCAGGCTGGCACTGCAGCACTGAGCTATATCCCCAGCCAGAGATCTTAAATTTTCACACACACACACACACACACACACACACACACACACACACGTGCACATGGGAGGTAATGTACATGTTCATTATTTAGATTTAATAATTTTAGTGTATAATAAATATAAAAATTATATTGTATGGTACAAGTACATATAACTTATATTTGTCAATTATATCATATTAAAGCTAAGGGGTAAAAGTAGCTCGACCTTAGAATATTTTTCTGCTGTAGAAATAAAAAGTGAATCACATAAATAATTTCAAGCTAAAAATGAAAACAATCAGGTAAAATTAATTTCAATAGCACATTTTATTTTATGCAGTATATATTTTATTTTATGCAGAAATAAATGGATGTTATTTCATTATGTAACAATAAACATTGAAATATTAAAAGAACAATGAAATATTTTATTTTTTATTCACATGGAATCTGTGAACTCTGGATGCATTTTGCCCTTACAGCAGGAGTCCCCTGGGATTAATCCCATTTTCAGTGTCACATTTTCATAGCTGCTACATGGCTGATGGTTGGATTATGGGCAGTGTTGCTGCTCAATATATGAGACGAAGCTTAGAGTAGATCAGGAATCAGCGGGAGGAAGCTCAAAAGAGGCACGTGTCTCAGTCTAGTGTGATTCAGGAGAAATTTCATGAATAAAATAGCTTTCAGATTTGGCCTTGAAAGATATTTTTAATGACATTGTGGTAACTGTAATGCCAGTAACGCCAGTAATGTTCGTCACTATGCTGACCACTAGAGGGCAGTAGAGATGGAGAGGATTTTTTTTGAAAATGGTGGAGCAACTGAAACAGCAAAAACAGGGGCGTCAGCGGTGATGCTGGGTATATAAACCCAATGTTTGGGGAGGCTGAGAGAGGAAGATTGCAAGTTCGATCCCCATCTGGACCATTTAGCAACTTAGAACCTATGTCATAAGAAAAACAAGTCCATCCATCCATTCAAAATGGCTGAGGACGAAGCTCAGTTGGGCCAAAAATATTTAACACAGATCCTGTTGTATTATAAAGGTTAAATATTCATGTAATTTATTGAGAACTACCGAGAATAAAATGTAGAATAAAAATTAAAAGTTAAACCTCAAAAGTCAAGGATATCTGCATTTTGAGGGCTAGAACAATTCCATGGTGGATTCCAGAACAGTGGAAGATAAAGGGAAGAGAAGAAGGCAGGATGAAAGCTGTCAGCAGCACTTCTGGTGGGAAGGGAGGAACTAGCCCTGGCCCAGAGAGAAGGGCAGTGTCGACACGGAGCACTCCGTCAACCCCTGTGGCCGTTGCTGTTCCCCTGCTTAACACGAATTAATCTCCTATAACATAGATACTAAGATTGTGTCCATTTCACAGGAAGGAAAACTGAGACAGGAAGAGACAGAAAATTGCCTATAATTGGACAGTGTGCTGCAGCCTGGATCCCAGCCATGTCTGGTTCAAAGGCTACCTCTTAAATCCCTCACAAAAGCTACAAGCTTTGTAGGCAGAGACCTCGGTGTACATTCCAGGCTCTACAGCCATCCACAAGAGACTTGAAGAAGTCCCTGAGCTTGTTGGCCCCTCGCTTTCCAGTTCCGGAATAAACATGGCCTGTCTGGTCCCTCTAGCACTGTCGTTATGCGGATGCAAGGACATCAGGCATGAAAAACACAAACTGTATTGCCTGGCTCTGAGCAGAGGTTGGTGAATCTTGGTTTCCTTGCAAAATGCATGGGGGAAACATGCGTTGGACCTTTGCTGCGGCCGTTGGGTAGCCGGACTACACTGCAGGAAGATGCGTGCTAAAAATACCCCTTTCAGGGCATCCAACTAATCCAGCAGCATGGATTGCATTTGAGAGAAATGTGTTAGACTGCAGAAGCCCCACAACAAGGTGGCGAGAGCCTGTGCTGGGGACCATGTGACCATGTTAACTAACCAGAGGACTTCAGGCACAGAGCAGGAATTACAGACCACGTTGTCTGACAATTCGTTTTACAGGACGGAAGAGCTGACGACTAGACTTACAAGCTGTTTGCCAGGAAATGAACTTTTCTCCCTCGCTGACTTTTTCTCAACTCCACCAGCACCGGTAGCACATCAACACCGGACTCCAACTCAGAGGGGAGCGGCTCTGCCTTGTGCCAACTGTAGGCAGAACTTGTTTTTTTTTTCTTCCACTGACATTAATATCCTTTGATTTTGCCGCAGGGAGGTAGGAGGGAGATAGGCAGACTAGAGCAAGCTGCAGAGGTAAACTGAGGCACACAGGGCAGTAACCCTATGGCTGCCTCAAATTTTCATGCATCTACTTCCGATGGTCTTTCAAAAATGAAAGCTTATTTCGTTTTTTAAAAGTTAAAAAAAAATGATTACAAGGGTACAACACTGGAAAGAATTTCCCTGAAGAGAATTTCTAAGAGACAGAGAGGCAGAGAAACGTAAATTTATTTCTAAATAATAAATTAGCCTAAAGGCTAATTCTTCTGTTACAGTTTCCTTTAAATTATCTCGAAAGGAAGATTTTATTCTGCAATTGACTGGAAGGTGTAACTTCGTTGTTGTTCTCTTTCTAAATATGGAGAATTAAAGCATATTATGCGGGGACGCTGCCTATTGCTGTCTTTTTCCATACAGAACAAATAAAAGAGACCAAATCTTGGATGATGAGGTCGTTTTCTGTCTGGCATGAATGCGAAATGCTACCGCTGGAGGGCGCGGGAAATGCGTAGACTTTTTAGGAAACAGACACTAGGTGGCGCCGCTCTGCTAGTTTTCTTACGATCTGCTTTCAATTTAATTTTTGTTATTCCTTTGTTTAGCGGCAACGTTAATGGTTAGGTTCAGCCGTGTAAAACTCATCTTTATTTTCCTATCCTGATCTTGATATGTCTGGATCTTCCATTATTCCTCTATAAAAGTATGCTAAGAAAAAAACGGAATTAGTTAATCAATTTAATATAGTTTCCTTATAGTATAAATTAGATTTTGATTTTGCAGTCATTTTTTCAGGGCATCCAAGTATGAGTCCAGGTTAAGGTTTCCGTTTTGTTTTTCGCTATCCCCTACTCCGTAACACTGTTTTAAAGCTTCAGTTGAGTTTGATTTTAACAAAGGAGACATAATTGTGACTCCTGTCAGGCCTGCAGTAATGTGACATCGCTCACACGCAGAGGAGCAAAATAAGCATCGATATTGGAGCTTGGAATAGATGCTCCTAATTGCATTGTGGAAAGCAGAGTTTGTCCAGCTTTATGAATTATTCAGTTAATTAATTACGTGTCTGTGCGTTATAATCCTCTGCAGAGTTCGGATTCCTAATTATTAAAATGGGAAGGAACCTCTACATATCCAACCATCTTTCTCCAACCTGAAAATTTATCATATATCTATATATGTGTATATATATATGTATATATGTATATATATACATATATGTGTGTGTGTGTGTGTGTGTGTGTTTGCTTGTCTCAAACAATTTTTGAATGTATATAGGGAAGCTATCACTTTTTTAAAAATCTAGATAATTCTTAGGGCACAGCATATGCAGTTATGAGCCCAAGTTACCGTTTCAGTCCATGTTATTAGACTGGAGTTCTTCTAACAATAAAATCTGAGTAAGCAAACATAAGCTTTGGCAGCCCTGGTAGAATCATGCATGGAGCAGGTTTTGCTGGACCCACCGGCTGGGAAACTTTGAATGCAGCTCTGGTTATATCTCTGCATGGCTGGGAGATGTTAGCCCATCCATTAGTTACTAAGCATTGAGCTTGGTGTTAGGCACCATTATTGCAGATGTGTGGAAAGGGGTACAGCAAGGACAGGGTGCCTCCCACTTGTGGGGATGCACAAGTCACCTGCTACTGAAGAGTTAATAATCATGAGATCAGGTCTACATCCTTCACCTTGCTTTTTTTTCTTTCTTTCTTTCTTTTTTTCTTTCTTTCTTTCTTTTTTTTTTTAAATGTATTTGGTATAGGGTCTCACTATGGAGCTCAGACTCATAGTGATCCTCCTGTGTTTGGCCTCCCCAGTGCAAGGATTATAGGCATGTGCCACCACATTTGAACTCGATTGCTGGCTCAGCATGTCCCGGGGGCTGGGCTGGCATGGTATGTGGACTGAGGATTGAACCCCAGTTCCTGTGCTAGCCAAAGCAGGTGCTTAGTCTGCTGAACTATCTAGTCATCCCTTTTGCCTCTTTTTTTTTTTTTTTTTTTTTCTCCTGTATTTAGGATAGAGTGTACAGGGTCTCACTATATAGATGGGACTTATAGTGATTCTGCTATTTTCAGCCTTCCAAAGTGCTGGGATTACAGGTGTGCACCACTGCCACCACTCCCAGTCTCAGGCACCCTCTCAGCATGCCGCGGGGGGCAGGGCCAGCACTGCAGGCTGAGGATCGAACCACTGTCACTGCATCTGCCTGGGCAGGCACTTTAGTCCACTGAGCTATCAGGCCAGCCTCCCTAGCAATTGATCACCTTTTTGCACACAATTGTCATCTTGAGAGCGGACATCAGCGCAATGTTGGGATTGCTGGGGTTTTGCAGAATCATCACACTGAGGGTAGAGAAGAGCCAAGGGAGACCAGGCAGGGATATTAATAAAATTGCTTAACACTCTTCACCAGTTGGTAGCAAATGTTAGACATCAGGATCAAAAGCAATATGTTTTCTGTAAGAAAAAAAAAAAAAAAAAAAAAGGTAGCATAGCTACCTTTCCAAAGTGAATATTCGAAAGATAATCACTATCTTGGAAGTTATAATGTCCAGAAGTCTGCAGAACAGTGGCCAGAAAGGAAAGTCAAGATGCACAAGATGCGCCAGGCTGGATGATGCTCACTGGAGGATTCAGTACAGCCTCCCCTGCGTTCTCATCGCATCCTATGGTACATATGGAGCCCTTTCAGAGGCTAGCGATGGTGACGATACAGAGCTCATTCCTGACCTCTTACAAATGGAGACAGAAACAATTGCACATTTTAATGCACGCCATGCCAGCTGGTCATGGAGACACAGTGGCTAAGTGACTTGCTGAAAACAATGAAGCATATTAATGTTACAAAAACAGCACCGACTTGGAATAGTTGTGCGACTAGTGTCATGTACACTGAACCAAATAAGACACAGCAGGCTCCTCTGAGCTTCACTGTGCACGCTGGCGATGTGGGAAACACGGCCCCTGATCTCTGAGGTTCAATAGTGGGTAGGACGTGGAAAAAGCAGGAGTGGGGAACCGAGTATTATAGAGTCTGAGTTTGGGAGCTGAGGGAATAAAACGGGAGTGGAGTAGAGGGTGCAGCAGCAGCTACGCAGCTGGGAAAGGGCAAGACCCATATCTCTGCAAATTAAGAAAAACTTGTGAAGTTTCAAGACGGTGGCCACAGCAGCAGTGGACAGCGCTGTGGTTCTCCCTAGAAAGAAGCCAGACTTCCTTCTTCCACATCCGCTATGAACTAACGATTCCCAAAGGGTGTTCCTTGGGACGAGAGCACTGAGAGCTGTCAGTGGGTGGGGAAGGCACTGGTGAGCTTCCCATTGCTGGGGCAAAATGCCTGACACCGGTGCCCCAAGGAGGAGAGGTTTATTTGGCCCACGTGCTCAGGGGACTCAGCCCATGTCTCCAGAGCAGGAGCATTACGGTGAAAGCACATGGGAGAAGATACCTGGTCACCCCATGGTGCTGGATGCTGGGCAAAGAAAGAGCCAAAGAAGAGGCCAGAGACCAGATATAGTCCCCTAGGCTATGTCCCCATGACCACCAGACTCACCCGGAAGGATGCTTTACCCACCTCTCAGGTGGTTCTCAAACCAACCAAGTTAAAAATCATATTTACCATAATAGAAAGAAGTGTCCTGCATCACATTAGCTTGGGAAATGCTGGACTAAACAAAACCAACCAAATTACTTTGGTACCCAATGCCTTTACTGTGCTAACACGTATTGCAATTACTGAAAATAATTTATTTTCCAGGGCTTCCCAAAGTTCTATTTTTGAAACTTTTTGAGTTCAAAACCTCTTTTAAATGATGGAAAGCCGGGTGTGGTCGCGCATGCCTGTAATCCCAGCACTCTGGAGGCTGAGGCAGGAGGATCGGTGCAAGTTCGAGACCGGCCTGGGCTACAAAAGTGAGCTCAAGGACAGTCTGAACTCGTAGCGAGACCCTGTCTCAAAAAAAAAAAAAGAGAACAACAACAACAAAAAACAAAACAATCACCCCAAATCAGATAAGAACAAAAATTAACGTAATTTGCCGGGCGTGGTGGCTCACACCTGTAATCCCAGCACTTGGGAGGCTGAGGCAGGGGGATTGGTGTAGTTCGAGACCAGCCTGGGCTACAAAAGTGAGCTCAAGGCCAGCCTAAACTGCATAGCAAGGCCCTGTCTCAAAAAGACAAAAAAAAAAATAAATGATGGAGTATCTCAAAACATATGATGTGAGAAATGGATCTCGGAAAACAATATCCCAGCACATTCTACTGTATTTGGGATTAAACCATTTCAGCAATTGTCAGTGTGAAATTCCCAGGGTGAAAGATCCTCCGAGGCAACTTGCTTGTGCTGGGTACATCTAAGGACTTCCACTGTACTTACCCATGTGAACAGTTTCTGAGTGAGAGACAGTAGGAAGAGAGCCAGAGGCCCCAGTTTTGGCTCCTTTAGTCTCACTCGGCTGGTCCCAGCATAGGACCTTGGCCACACAGTGTTGCGCCGAGGAACCTGGCGTCAGCTTAACTGCCAGTCCCTGCAGAGAGAATAAGAAGAATAAATACAGCTCCTGATTTCCAAGTCAAAGACAGTGCAGATTGATATTACGCAGTGAAATGCAATGAGATTAAATCAATAACATCTGCAATAAGGCATAATGAAGGTAAAATTATATCTCTGGCTTCCTGAACAGCTGTGAATCTATTTTTAATGATCCTCATTTTTGGCAGTCAGCTAACAACTTCTAAAATGTCCTAGAAATTGGATTGTTAAGCAGATGAGCACTGCAGCGGCTCGGAATATCATTAATTTCATCTGCCTTCCCCATCTGCATGGGTGAAATGGAGGCATGCAGGACTTGGCCCCACTGCTGCGCATCCCACTCGTGGGCCATGGGTGGCCCCAGCGGCAAAGGCTGACAGCAGCCAGGCAGAGGTGCTGGGGAAGGCAGGGCTCTGCCAGGAACAATATGGGTTAAGGGGGCGAAAGCATGAGTTCTCGGTGTTCTGATGCCATGTACGGCAGGAGATTGGGTCCATGTCTCCACTGCAGCCTGCTCCTCCTAGGACATAGTCAAGGTCACACCATCAGCCCATGCAGGAGCCATGGCTTGATCCAGGTCTTCTTATCCAAAGGCCAGGGCCATGTCCATTTCTCAGTAAGAGGTCTGCTTCTTTGAATAATAGTGTGGGGAAAGACACCATAAAAATTATGCCTTTGAGGACATGACAGCTCTCAGGATTATCCGTATTTCTTCTAACTGCCTGGCCCCTTTGGGTTTTGCTGTG
>PVJA010035865.1:0-21531 GCA_004027025.1 Myocastor coypus | reverse complement strand
TTCTTCTTCTTCTTCTTCTTCTTCTTCTTCTTCTTCTTCTTCTTCTTCTTCTTCTTCTTCTTCTTCTTCTTCTTCTTCTTCTTCTTCTTCTTCTTCTTCTTCTTCTTCTTCTTCTTCTTCTTCTTCTTCTTCTTCTTCTTCTTCTTCTTCTTCTTCTTCTTCTTCTTCTTCTTCTTCTTCTTCT
This sequence comes from Myocastor coypus, assembly GCA_004027025.1. Classification (NCBI taxonomy): domain Eukaryota; kingdom Metazoa; phylum Chordata; class Mammalia; order Rodentia; family Myocastoridae; genus Myocastor; species Myocastor coypus. The sequence goes on along the minus strand of PVJA010035865.1, from coordinate 21,347 downwards.
TCTTCTTTTTTCTTTTAGGGAAGGGTCTAAGCAGCGGTTCCCAACCTGTGGATTGCGATCCTGGCTGTGGTTGAACGACCAAAACACAGGGGTCGCTTAAAGCCATTCCGAATCATAACTTTAGTAAAATTACAGTTTTGAAGTAGCCACCAAAATCATTTTTTTGGTTTGGGGCTACTGCAACATGAGAAACTGTATTGCAGGGTCATGGCATTAGAAAGGTTGAAAATCACTGGTGTGCAGGGTGTTAAGGGTCTCACTACTAGATCGGACTTGTAGTGATCTGCCTATTTACAGTCTTCTAAGAGTTGTGATTACAGGCACATGACATCACACCCTGTCTCAATTGAAGTCTCAGAGCACCCTAGCGGTGATGCCATCTTGACAGGCCTGGGGAACGAACCCCTGGTACCTGTGCCTTCTTGCAGGTACTTTAATCTGCTGAGCTTTCATTCCTTTTAGATTTAACCTCTCACGTCTGCCACATTAGTTTTTGTGCCATTGCTTTTATTTCTAAGATCTTCTATATCAGTAAGCATTTAAGAGATGTGTAAAGCCTACAGTTTCAAAGTTTGCTTTCTTATTTTGCTGGCTTATAGTAAAACATGAATCACCAGTGTAATCCCAGCCTTTTAACAGACAGCTCTTAAATATGACATCGTCAACCCACTCTGTTGTTAGCCTTGCATCAAAAGCTTTTTTTAGACAGATACAGTGACTTACTCCAGTCTCACAAGTCTATAATGTCTGAATATCATTGTATGAACCATTTAAGTTTAGAAAATGAAAACACATTTTAGTGGCAACTATATATATATATATATATATATATATATATATATATCCTATATTATAAATTTTCTTTTAATAAATACATCAAAAGTCCATATTTTTTGAAATATTACTTTAATGTTCTGGGCATTTTAAACATTCACAAAATTGTGCTATTTCCAAAATAATTTCTTCGCAGGTACAGATTCTTTGTCCATGATCAGAGACATATACATCGCTGCGTGTTCTCTCTGGCATCCACATGCTACATGTGACCCACTATCAACATCTTGTCTGCATTAGTGGAGGCCCCTCTGCCACCCCTACAACAAGACTGGCACCACCCATCAACACAACTGCATCTGTTCACGAAAATGCCTCGTAGCTTTATGGCCCTTGCGGGCTCTGTGGATCCCTGCACATTTCCAGTGCTCTCAGGTACTCCGTGCACCTGACTGTGTCCCTGGGGTTCTCGTAAAAACTCCCATAGGCTGGGACCTGCGGAGGCATCTGCTCTGCTTGCCATACAAAGACTGAGGCACTTAAATGTTCTTGGTAATATGGAGTTTATCATCGTAGAGGAGGTCAGTGTAAGACAAAGGATTTCTCCCTCAAATCTAAAACTTTCACACTTATTTAGATTTATAAATCCACAGCTGTTTATATTGGGGGTTAAGGCTTTGAAAACTTTATGGTAAGCAGATTGGACTTTCCAAATGCTGTGAGAAACAAAGGGAGAACCCACTTCGACAATAATGGGTCACGCCACGAATACAGATGTCAGAATCTGGGTGCTCTTAAAGGGATGTCTGCTTCTAAAAAGAACTTTTTTTTTTTTTTTTTTTTTAGCTTCAAGCCTTACATGATTCTTGCAGGTAATAATTTGCCATTTACCATATTTTATTCTTGCATTAACTGCATTGAATTTTTTTTCTCTCTGGCAAGTTGTGATGATTCTTTGTCTTTTCTTCTTTCTTTTGGTTCAAATTATATAAGTAAGTTGATATTTCTCCAGTTATGTAAATAACACTTCCCAGTGCAATATGTCAGTTGAAATGGACAAGATAAATAACTTATGAAACATTTCATAGTATTTTATCTTTGAATTATAGTTAAAAGGATGAAAGAGTTTTTAAAGATAAAATTATATAAGCATGAAGACATGGTGTAAGAAAAAATTTTAACAGTAAGGGATGCTTTCATTTAGTCACATAGTAATGCTGTAATCCCAAGTTTATATTATGTGAGTATTTGTACATGTTTAATGAACAGATATTTAATAGTATATAAATGATAAATTCCTCATAAATCTGTACCTTGTATTTTACTTTCTGAAGACTCATAAGTCAATAATCTTAACAGGGTCCAGACAGATATCTCAGTAGAATAAACACCTGTCTAGCAACTATAGGGTCCTGAGTTCAATTCCTGGCACCACAAAATATATATTAATAGAATAAATATAATAATAGCAAAGTAAAACAATAATAATAGCAAAGTTACAACAAATACAATTATGTCAACACATATAAAAAGATATCAACACAATGTGTTACTATCTGCTCAATTTTTTTTTTTTTTTTTAAGGTCAGGTATTTTTCTTACCTAGTCAAAAAAAAAAAAAAAAAATCATGGAACATTGCCTCTACCACAGGAACTTGACATAGGATTTTATTTTTAAGATATAATAAAACAGATATTATAAGATTGTCTTTACATAATCATTTCAAAAGTAATGACCTCTCTGTCCAAGTAAGCCTAAAATCTCCCTAAAATATTGTTGTGCCATCGCCAGTATGTCTTAGGTACCAAAGAGTATGTCAGGCAGTGTATTATCATATATTCAAAGCTTTTGGTTGTTAAAAAGTATCATTCTTTTGATGCTGATATTCTGAATTTAGTGCAATTGATAATTCACCAACATTTTTAAATTGTATTTTTATTTAAAAACACGAAAGATGCAGATAGTGGGAAAGAAATTAGAAGAGCAGTCTGTGTCTTTGATAAGGAAGGCAGTGGTTATACTAGTGCAGCAGAGCTTCCCCATGTGATGACAAATCTTGCAGAAAAGTTAACAGATGAAGACATTGATCAGGGAAGCAGATACTGATTGTGATAGCCAAGTAAACTTTGAAGAATTTGTACAGATGATGACTGCAAAGTGAGGACCTCGTGCAGAATGTGTTAAAGTTCTTGCACAAAACTGTTCGTTTGCCTTTTCTTTGTTTGTAACTTATCTGTAAAATGCTTCCTCCACTATTGAAAAAATATGCATGTATAGTAGTTAGGACTGCCTTCCTCCATGCTTCCTTTCTTTATCTTACTGTTATTCACCTGAAACTTCATTAATTTAGAAAATTAAACAAGTAATATACTCAACATGGCTTACTCTGCATATATCAAAGCTGTTCTACACAACTAAACTGTGTAGAGTTGTTCAAATGAAGGAGCATCTGGGTTCTGCCTTTTTGAAGTGATTCGCCAATACTCAAGAGGCACAATTTTGAATCAAATTATTTCACCTGAGTATGCACAGAGGTTTGTTACCATGACTTATGCATGTTAACATATTATTGAAAAAATTCGTCCTCATAACATGGGTTTCAGTCTGGACTGTTTCAGGATTGTGTATCATACAGTGAAATACTGATCAGCCACTAAGAAGGGTAATCTAGAGACATTTCCAGGTAAATATATGTGCCTTGAGACCATATTCTTCTGTGAAGCAAATCAGACATATGAGTAAATATCACATAGGGACCAAAATGTGTGATACGTAGGAAGAAATGTCTCCAATGAAGTGCTATGAAGTAATGAGAGGGAAAGAAATATGGGAAGAGAAAAATAATGAGAAAAGCAGGATAAAATGGAAACAAAGCTTTTGGAAATAAGAAGGGAAAGAGAAACCTAAGGAAGGTGAGGGTGATGGAGAAAGAAAAAAAATCAAGAAATACCATGTACAAGTACAAATCCTCCACAATGAAGTGATCATTATGTGCATCAGAAAAGCACAAAAGTTAATTTAAAATGTCTCTCCAGAATAAATATGTAGTGTCTGCCATAAATTAATACAACTGTTACCTGTTTATTATTCATGCGGTAGACTTGTGCTTCCTTTTTCTTTTGTTCTTGATTCTTACCTATCCGTGGGAGATCAAGCCGCTTTGCTTGATTGCTTTCATTTTCATCGTGCCTCAAGAAGGGAGAGAGACATGGGTGAATATGAAGCTTTGGTTTTGCTATCTTCTCCTCTTAAATACATAATAATGCAAGTAGAAAAACATAATCATTGAAATCATAGTGAAAGAACTGCTTTTAAATTGAAGAGTCATAACAAACTTGTCTCAGAACTTATATGTATAATTTTATACATTTATTTTTAATATTCATTTTCTTACCATAGTTAAGCATTAGGCTTGTAGAAGACTTATGAAACTGATATATTTCTGACGTAGAAAATTTTTAATTTTGAATGTCATCACTTCATAATTACATGAAATTATAAACAGTGTAAATATTTGATTTATGATACCTTCTTCAACCAATATGTGTAAAAGAATTAATTATATAGACAATGGTGAATAAACACTATTTTGTCTCAGTCTGTATCTCAATCATTTTCTTGTCTTGAGACTTTTCTTTTTTTTTATTTTATTTGTTATTTTTTTCTTGTTTCAGAACCTTTGTTTATTCACTCATCTTTTGTGGCCGGCTCAGCCCGCCCCGAGGGCAGGGCTGGCGCAGCATGTGGTTCCGGGGATTGAACCGTGGTCCCTGAAGCTGCCCAAGTTTCCCCAAGCAGGCTCTTTAGACCACTGAGCCATCCCACCCGGCCCGTCTTGAGACATTTCAAATAGCTTTTGTCAAAACATAATCTCTCATGCTTCCGTTTATCTTTCTATGTTTTAATAAAATCATTCCATGCATCATTATTTACTAAAAATTTCACAAGCAATTCACAGATTTTATATTTAGCTTTTTAATTACTATGACATATATTGCTAGACATAAATATTTAAGCTATGTAATATACTTTTTCCCACCTTAACATTGAAGTCATGGAAATATTTCTTGTAACATATATTTGACTAATGAAAAACACTAAGTGTAGTAATTTGGAATTTAAAGGTAAACCTTGAAAATATAACTTTAGTCTTCGCAGAACTAATTCATGAATAGATTTCAAAAAACTTGAATATGTATGTCTTTTCATTTAAATTGCTCATCATCTGAATCAACTTTAGGTTCACAGAAGTGAAAATAATATTAGTTTATCTGGGCTTTTAAAAAGCCACAATAACTTTTGAGGGATGTTTTTGTTTTTGTACTTGTTTTTCATTTTAGACAGTTTATAAGGAATGAATTGGATGATATGTTAAATCACAACGCCTATCTCCAAATTTTCTTTGGAACTGGAGTAAATTCCTTTCCATCAAACCATTTTCTTTTAATTCAGTGCATGAGACTCTGTTGTCAAGGTGGGGAAAAGCAAAACCTTCATTAAACCCAAGTTATTCACTTCTTAATTAGAATGACAAAAATATTTATTCTTCCATCAGTTGACTGGAAGCACTGCTAATTATCTGCCAGAGCTGAGGAGGACTGAACATTAGGAAAGTGTCTACTCAGAGGTTTAGGATTAACCACTATAGACTCAGAATGCAAACTGAATGTGAAAGGGAAAACTAGAGACATTTCATATTTTGAAAACTTCTCAGAGAAGAAGTACAGCAGGGGAACAATGCTTATTTCACAGGCTTTCATATTTGACATTTATCAGTTTCATGTCTCATTTTGCAGTTTCATGTCTGATAATATTTTTCTCTTGCCATTTTATTTATTTCACATTCAGTAACTACACACCTAAATAATCTTTGGGCAATTCAGTGACTCCCTTGTAAATGCATGCAAGTAGAGTTTGTTTAGAATAGGTATCATTTATTCGAGAAGCAAAAACATATATCACCTCAGGATATCAGTGTCACATGTATACTACCAATTATTACAAATCGGCCTTAGAAGTTCTCTCTGAAAATAAGAAGTTTTTACAGCTGATAAAATGAGATAATATATTCACAGTTATATTAGATTTGAGCATGGCATCAGTCGTCTAGGACCTAGATTTATTAATAATGTAGCAGACATTTCTACATCGGTAAGTACATCATTACCTGATTATGGAAGAACACGCATATAGCCAAGTGTAAAAAAGGAGCTGATATATTAATTCATACTACAATTCAAAATAATTCTGATAAAGGCTCTTATTTTGTTGTTTAATTTGTGTTTCTCTTGATGAAAATGTGTATTGTGATTGAAATAATCATATATAGGTGTTTTAAAAACGTGTAAGTGGCTTGAATCTAACTCTATATGGAAGAAATCTCAATTTTAATGATCTCTTTAAATGTGGTAAATAAACATAGGATAATCATATTTTCAATGTGTATTTTTTTTTCTTTTTAGATAGAGATTACTAATGTAGCTTTTATTATAGTAGTTTAATCTTTCCTGTTGCTTTTTCACATTTTGCCATTTGAAACAATATTTTAGAAACTGTATGACATGTCTAAAGGGATGTTTTTACATAAGGATTAATGGTACCCAGGTCAGGAAATTAGACTCAGTGTGAGAGGCATAGCCCTGGAACTGTAAGCAACTTGGGATCTTGCGCTTGCTTACTACAGATCTCGTTCTACTTGCAAGTGGAGCCCTACTAATTTGTTTCTAAATGAGCAAACGGAGTTCAGATATAGGAAATGTATTTTGTAGGCATCTTTCCTTTCTGCTGTTTATAATGAAGTATTTTAATACAATTGAAGGAAAAGAAAAATAAGGCATGCTTTGGTTACCTCATAGCATGAATAACTTGTCCTTGAGTTTTGTTATTCCTTAGAATCAGGATTTTTAAGCTAGTAAGATACAAGACAGAGGGCTAGACAGCCCACTCAACATTCAATACCATACCTTAAAACAGTTCAATACAATACTTTACAATGCTTGAAACTCTGGCTCAGGGAGTGATTTGTTGCAAGATTGGGAAGCTTTACCTAAGTCCCAAAAAAGATAAGGCTCGCGATGTATAATGCTAGTGTTCAGATGAACTTTGTACTCTTTTCCTACCTTTTCTTATCCTCTTCTCTAATCCTTTGTATCTCAGTTTCCCCCCTGTAAACAATGAAGTTAAATTTTTAACTTTTATAAAGATTCTAAGAATTAAATAATATATAGATATATATCCACGTGCATTACAGATTTAAGAAATAGATAGAAAATATTAATTATAACTACATTTAAAGCACTTAACTACTGATATTTATTTGATAACTTTTATTTGTGCCTTTAAAAATACCGTCAAGTCTTTATCCACAACAATATGCAGTAGGTTTTACTGCTTCCATTTCACTGATGAAGAAACAAACAGAATAACTGAAGCCAGTAGGGCCCACATCTGTAATCCTGGCACCCAGAAGCCTGTAGAAAAGGATCAAACCTTTGAGGTTTGGATCAGAAACTTGGCAATTTCGTGAATATCTCTATTAAAGTAACAAATAAAAAGATCTGTGGAGGATGAAGGCCTCGATTTCAATTGCTGTACCATCAATTAAAGAAAGAAGAAAAGGATAACTGGCCCAACATAGACCGTGACAAGAATACACCCACAATTAAAACTAATATTGATGACAAGGGCTGGCTAAATACTCAGCAAATTAAAGCTCCTGCTTAGATGGACCCAGGGGCCAGGGGTTGGAGCAATGCCTGTATATCAGCCCTGGCTCACCCCAGGGGCATGCTAGGACATCAGACTGAGACTGGGCATGGTGGTGCTCCTGCAATCCCAGCACTTGGGAAACTGTACACAGAAGGATCACTACAATTCGATCTACATAGTGAGATCCTGTACACTCTATAAACTCTGTACTAAATACAAAGAAGCAACAGCAACAAAACAAAACAAAACAGAAAAAACCTAATAGTGATATTTAATGCAGGTCTTGCAATAGCACCATCTATTTTATAGAGCACATAAGGGTAATCTAGTTTAGAAAGATTATGAAAAATTATATATGCATATATATATATATATATATATATATATGATTAGAGAGTAACATTTTCTGAATCACAGTGTACCATTTACTTAGATATACTATAAACGTTCAATTTCTCTAAAGGCTTTGTTTTAATGTGAGACCCTGTAGACACTGTACTAAAATAAAAAAATAAATATTTTTCAAAGGAAAATAACAAAAACATCGTCCCACTTCTACTTTCTAGTATACTTTTCATGAATTTTTTCTAGTCCATTACACATTTAATATGATTTTGTGAAGTATGAATGCTACAAAAGTGGGATCACTTTCATTTAAGGGTGCTTAGAAGTTTCTTTTTTAACTGAAGTTATCCACATAAATCTCTTCATAAGGGAAAATCATACATAACACATAATTTTAATTTAGTTTTATGACATGATAGATTCAGACTTGAATATCAGCATGTTATACAGTACTTCCCCAGTTACTAGTGTTTAAATGAAATGCAATTCATAAAATGTAATGAAATGTACTTATTTGTATATAAAATAAGATAAAACAAATTTATTTACGATAAAGTAAGAAAAGTTTTGATAAATGTTTTGGTATTTAGACTACATTTTTAAAATAGTGAATTTTTCATTAATCTTTCAAACATTCATCCAGCTACCATTCAAAGATTTTAATGACAGATATCAAACACTAGATGGGACAGTGGCTGCTGAACTTTTATTTTATCGTTTTTTGTATTTAGGGTCTACAGGGTTTCACTGCATAGCTCAGACTCATAATGATCCTCTTGTTTTCCTCCTCCCAGATGCTCATGTTACAGGTGCGCACCGCCACCTCCAGTCTCAGTTGCTATCTCAGCACGCCCCAGGGGCAGGGCCAGCACAGCATAAGGGGATTAAACCCCACTCACTGTGCTCTGCCTAAGCAGGTGCTTTAGTCTGCTAAGCCATCAGGCTGGGTCTTTTAAACAGTGGGAATTTAAACTACAAATAAAATGGCAAGCTATAGGTAGTCCATGAAAATTAATTGATATTGCTGAGGAGATTGTGCTTTTCTGTGGATCTTTTTTTTTTTTTTTAATTTATGTATTTGATACAAGGTCTCACTAAACAGTTCGAACACTTAGCAGTCCTCCTGTTCCAGCCTCCTCAGCGCTGGGATCACAGACATGTACCACCATACCTGGTTTCCACATCCTGATCACCTTGATGGGATGTATCAGAGATTGAACCCTAATCCTAGCACTTGCCACACAGGCTCTTAGGTGGCTGAGCTATCTCCTTGACCTTCAGCAGAAATTTCTTGATAGATAGAATACAAAAAAATAACTAAGACCGATAGTTGTTAAAGTTTAATGGAGGCTTAAAACTGACACTATGGTCCTTCAGCTCTAAAAACCAAAGATGCGGTATACTAGATTAAACAGCAGTAGAAATTGATGAAATTACATAGTGAGCAATGTATTTACATGAGTTAGGCACAATTTAATTCATTTATCAAATTGAGTAGAAATATGGAGAGTATTATATATTTGCTAACCTAAAGAACTTCAGCATTTAATTCACATTACTCCATCTGAATATACACCCACACCCATCCACCCACCCCCTACACAAATATAAACAAATAAAACAAGCATATACATATACATATGCATATTATTTTAGTACCAGCAGGTCTTCTACCTGGTAGATAGTCATCACTATTTTACAGTATTAAAATTTCATCTTAAATGTTTCCTTCCCAATGTTTGTTCCCCAAATTAAAGAAAAAATACTGTATCTGTTGTTCTCCTGGAGTATCACAGTTTCAAAATACAGATCATTTAATGTTAACTTTAAGAACCATATATTTGCTGCAAATTAGACGTGACTGAATGGTAATACATACTCACTTTTTTCGAGGAATTGTTCAGGAAGCTCTATATTAAATCATGTTTCAATTTTAATTAATTAATTAACTAATTAATCATTGATTAATTAGTACAAGGCCTCGCCAAAAAGCTTGGCATCATAGTGATTCTCCTGTCTCAGCCTCCCCACTACTGGGATATCAGGTGTGTACCACAACGCCCAGTTTTGGAATCTGCACAAGGAGCCTGGGTTTGGGGGCCCACATGGCATGTGATACCTGGGATCAAACTAAGGTCCTTGCCCTTGCTAGGGAGGCACCTAGAATAGTGAACTACCTTCTCAGCCATGATCACAAAATATTTTGACTTTGCGTATATCTTTATAATATTTTAAGGAATCAGTTAAAACTACCAACAACTTCTACTTTTAAATAATTCCTTCTATATAATTAAAATATGATGATACTTTCCCCTGCTTTAGAAAGAAATCTACACTAATGCGCCTTGATGGTGTGTTCAGATAGAGGAGACTGAAGCAAAGTGATCCTTCTCTTGTTGTGTTTCAGGAAAGTAACAGTGTTAAGCCATTGTGATCTCTGGGTAGGCTGTGGGACATTTAATGGCAGCAAGCCCTTACCATGTGTTCCACTAATTTAAACTTTATTCACACCCAAAGACTAAGTGAAATAGATGAAAGAAGTAAGTTGCATAAAACAGCATTTCCTATAAAAATGCCATTCATTCAACCGAAGGGTCTCATTTTTTAAATGAAATCTGTTTCTTCAGCCAGATGGTAAATTGCTCCCATCACTACGTGTAGATCCCAGCAGTTATCCTGCACACTATTGGGTCTCGCACTCTGATTTCAAGCCACTAAGCTACAACAGTAATAAAGGAGACTAGTGCTCTTATCGCTTAAAAAACTTGGGTGAATACAGAAAATGGAGCGAGTTCCTACTCCCTGAATTGTGTAATTGTCTTTTCACTTAATATATATATATTGCCCATGTCCAAGTAAGCATGGACAGTAAAAACTGGCAAAATTTCATTCAAACTTAAAAGTGCAAAAGGTTTTCCATATTGCAGCAACTCCATTCATCTTATGATTGACAGAAAGTGAGACTTTGAAAACCAGCAAAGAGTAAAGAGAATGCAGCTTGCATCAAAATAAATAAATTGTCTTTATTAGCCTTGAACAAAATATCAGGATCCTATTAGACAGTAGGTTTTGTGAATTAGCTAAGTAATACTGGTTTATAATATTCAGCATAATTAGTTTCAAGCCAAAGTTTCAGAAAGGCCAAAGAGAATGAAATTGTGAAGATTAAATTTGTATTATTATTATTTGAAAGCCAGAGAGATTGTAAATGGCTTTATAGTCTATTGTCCAATAATTTATAAGCTGGCTCTTCATAAATTGTAGCTTTAATATTAAAAAAAAAATTGCAGAAAATAACCATAGCTTCTTTTTTAGTTTCTAAATTTTTAACATTTTACTTATATATTTTTGGTGCAGGGTTATTATATGTTATTTAAATGTTTATGTATATGTTTTATTTATATGCCTTTGGCACTGAGTCTCACTACACAGCTTAGAATCATCACGGTCCGTCTGTTAGAGCCTCCCCAGCGGTGGAATCAAAGGCATGCGTTTCCATGGCCCGCTCCATGCTAGACCAGCACAACATGCGGTACCAGAGAAGGAATCCAGGCCCTCATGCTTGCCACACAGGTGCTTAGACCTCTCTACTAGCTCCCCAGCCTGATAATAGTTTATTTTGTTTTATTTATTTATTTATTTATTTATTTATTTCCTTGTTTCAGAACCTTTGTTTATTCAGTCACTTTTATGGCCAGCTCAGCCCGCCCTGAGGGCAGGGCTGGCGCAGCAGGTGGTGCCAGGGATTGAACCGCGGTCCCTGAAGCCGCCCAAGCTTTCCCAAGCAGGCGCTTTAGACCACTGAGCCATCCTGCCAGGCCAGTTTCTTTTGTTTTAAAGTAATATGCATCACAACAATAATTAAACAAGTATAAAATATATCTGGCAGAAAATAGTTCGGCAAATTTTGTTATTTCTTTTATTAAAATATGAGATGAAGTACGTAAAAAATGTATCTATGCATGGGTCACTCCTTTCAGCAAGCCCTTTTTCATTTTAATAATTTAATTTTGGTTCAGCATTCTGAACAGTATTGTCTATTCTATTGTTTAAGAAGAGAAGATAATTTAAAGTGTAATATATTGAGTACTATAAAGGATATTTTTAAATGTAAAGATGAAAACTGTACTCAGAACAGGAATCTCAGAGACAGAACTGGATTAAAGTCTGAATTGTATATTTAACTCTGTGGCTATAGGTAAATTCTATACTTCTTTGAATGTAGAATTTCTAATGATGGAAAATAATAATAATGCTCAAATGCAAAAATATGAAGGAAATTAAATTTTGTGTTTGTAATGTATCAATATATAATTGTTATTTTTTTTTTTTTAGAGAAGAAGTATCTAAAGGGTGTTTAGGGTCTCACTACTACATTGGACTTGCAGTGCTCTACCTGTTTACAGCCTCCCAAGATAATTGCTATTTTAAGTCTGTAACCCTCAAATCTGGCAACTATCCACATGTGGCTATCTAGGAGGATGAGGAGGAAGAAGGAGGAGAAGGAGAAGAAGAAGAAGAAGAAGAGGAGGAGGAGGAGGAGGAGGAGGAGGAGGAGGAGGAGGAAGGAGAAGATTGTAATTGAGATAATGAACTTCTAATTTTGCTAGATGAATATAAATTCAATTTGAAAGCCAATAATGACATTTCAAAATATAATTACTAGAAAAATATTTTGTTAAATTTTTTATAGAGTAAATTTTTGTGAACTTTAGATATTTCTCCATCCTCATCCATCAGCTTCCAAGGACTTAATCTCAGGAAAACTGTCCATTGCCTTTAAATCCCAGGTGCATCTCCGGATCATTTTGTGTTTCTGTTCCATTTGTTTAAACTATATTTGTTTTTTTGTAATAGAGATTAGTTTTCTTTGTCAATGCAAAATAGGATCCACAAAAATACAGATTGAGTATGTTTTTTACATCCATTTGTATAAATTGTATTTACTATAGATGTGCTAGCCATAACCTTACCCCCATTCTGAGGACGAAGAAGTCAAGGTCTGAAAAAGGTAAATTTCTAGCCAAAGGCCACACATAAATTACAAAGAAGTAATTTTTTTTTATTATCAACAAAGTAATTTTATATTTATTCTACCTGACCAGGTCTCTTAGGTCCTTTCTTTAGATAAACATCTTCAAGTATTAAAGTAATTGCAAATGAAAAAGAAAAGCAATTAAGTAATTATTATCTTTAGAGCTTTAAACCAGTTGGGATAATGTGGCAAGAGAAAAACTTCAACATGTAATGCTATCCCCAAACTTATTATTACTGTGATTATGGCTTCACTGAGTCTTTCAGAAATGAAGAATGCAAACCATGAAAGCACAATTGGAGCTACACTGTTAGCTAAGTTAAGGTAGTCTGGCTTGGCTGGAGTACCTTCTGTCAGGGCAGATCCCCACCTGACCTGTCCCAAAAAGGATAGGAAACTGGCTCTATAAGCCGTCTGAGTAAAAGCTAATGCAGGGATGTAAGACTCTGTCATGACCATGATTAGTAGTGGAGCAATGAAGGGGATTCATCCTGCCAGAGTTACATGCAATGCTGGCCTTGGGCTTTCAGGCAAGTAAGCAATGGTCATTGGTGGCCTGGATGGAAGTACTTCTTGCTTCTGTTTCTTCTTCAAGCTGCATGGAGATGTATGACAGTATTGTGCCTTGCTCATACACAATGGAAATGATGGAAAACACCAAGGCCTTGAACATAAAGGGGAAAGGTTCTGTTGGAGAGATGTCTTGAGGGCAAGCGTATCCGTGTTCCTGCTGGGTCCTTGTTTCACTGTGAAAGTGCACTTCAGCATCTTTGAAAATGTTTGAGAAAACCTCTGCCTGAAGAGAATGATACTGGCCCCTACTGAAAACCTTCTTCAGGAAGATGCCAACAAGTTCTGATTAACATACTATACTTCAGTAGAGAGACTGAATCAGAAGCATGTTGCTCAGTTCAGAAATCATGGGTGCGACCCTCAGAACAGTGGTGGCCCAGATTTTTGCCAGGATCTCATGGTCATGTGGTCACCTGAGCTTCAGGAAGAATCCAGGAAGTAATTTTTGTAGCATCGATTTTTCTCTCTTTTTTATTTAATCTTAAAATCCATTTTCTTTTTATACTGACACATAAGTACCTATTTATGGGTTCCATGTAACACTTGTGTACACTTATGTACTATGTAATAATTCTATGAGAGCAGTAAGCATTTACATGTCCTTAAACATTTATCACTTCCTGTGTTGGGAATCCACCCTCTCCCCCTTTCTGGTTCTTTATAAAACATAGCAAATTATTTTCACTCTAGCATGCTCTAGTACTCTAGAATCCACGCCTCTTGCCTGTGCTTTGGCATACCTTATCCAGCCTGCTTCTGCTTATGCTCCCTCATCCTTCCCAGCGTCTAATAATTACTTTTCACTCCCCAGTGCTTTTTTTTTTTCCTTCGTTTGGGAGGAAAGCTCAAATGTGTCGCCTTTATCGTTATGAAAGTATATTTGAAGTTATTGAAGTGCCAAAAAAATTACAAAATCATTTTCAAAAATTTGCCTGAGTGTTAGTTCCTAAGTGATATCAATAGAAAAATTATGTAAATTTAAAAGTCTCAATGTCTGGAATATATGGAAAATTCTCATCCACATGTGATTAGTGTTTTTTTTTCCTCTTTAAAAACATGCCTACATTTCTGTTCTTAAAATAATCATCTCCAGATCTTATTTTCTAGCAAAGCAAGTAAAATATTTCTTAAAATTAAAAATCTTTATACAGTTTTAAGAAATTGTGATTTTTGTCTACCATCAAACAAAAATTTAAGCTGTAAGTAAATTTAATTTTCACGAAAATAAACTGAAGCAGAATTTCACCTCGTTTGTTGTATCACATAAAATGGCACTTCTCCTTATGTAGAAAGTACCCCTACAACGTGCCATCTGTTCTGCGAATTCTGTGCTTTTGGTAATTTAACCTTGTCTTCCCAGTTCTTTTACTTAAAAATAGTTGCTTTTTAAAGTTTATATCCTTATTAGGTCATGGCATATTTATATACAACAGCAAAATGTGCTCCTCTTTGAGAACAGACCAGCATTGAAGAAACTAGAATTCAATAACATATGTAATTATGAGATTAATATTTTCCTGCAGCATGGTTGACTTTCCTTAAGAAAAGAAATCAAACACATAATCTTGGATCAGGAAATTAAAGATGTAGTCTCTTTTTCAAGTTAGGGCCCATGATTATAATTTAAAATTGCAGTACTGGAAAGAGGACTGCAAGTCACATAATTTATTTTTTAAAATCACTCTCACTCCCTCCCTCTCCATGTCTTTAAACCAAAATGTTACTAATAGCATATGTGTAACAGTTACCAATTAGTATATGAGGGTCAATACAAGAATTTGGGAAATCACAAACTTCTCCACCTCTGAAATGTCCATTTCAAATAAGTATTGCAAATACGTTATTGTTCCTAAGATCAGCTTAATTCTGGACACAAATAAGTACATGCAAGCAATTTGCGGTGTAGTGAAATGATTTAACCCTAAGTGCCCAAAGTGAATATCATCCAGCCAAGCCCCAATGAAGAGTAATTAAAGAAGCTGAGAAAAGAACTTGTAGGTTTAGATGCAAGCTACTCGGGTAGTTAAGAAATCATTCTAGGTAGGAAGTATTCTGTGCTTTGCTATGTGAAATAGAGGTTCAAGATTTTAAAAAGAAAGAAGAAAATTAACTATTTTAATTTCTGAACACCTTCTGATTGAAGGGTTCATTTATTCATTTATTTATGCACAGAATTCAATTCAATTTTAGAAATATTGCCTAATTTCTCACAACCTGCCCATGTGCCTTGGACTGAAATATGATTTTGTTTTCTTGGATCTAGTAGAGGGTCTATAGGGTCGAGAAGGTCTCACGACGTAGATCCGACTAATAGTGAACTGCCTGTGTTCAGCCTGCCATGCGCGGGGATTACAGGCACGTACCGCCATGCCCAGTCTCCATGGCTGTCTTAGTGCAACTGGGTGTGGAGTCAACATGGCAGGCTCAGGAATGAACCCTGCCCCTGTGTCTGCCTAAGCAGGCATTTTAATCCGCTGAACTATTTGGTGGATCTAAATTTTTGTCACTTATTTTTCCAATACCAAGGATTAAACTCAAGTTCTTTTGCTTACCAGGTAGGCGCTTATGCTGCTGAGCTATTTCTTCAGCCCAGGGCTTTTGCTAAATCCAAGAAATAATACAAATTTAGTTTACATCCTAATGACAGAAGGGTACATTGCAAATATGTAACATGAAATTGAAAGTGTCAAAAGAAAACTGCTGAAATAGAGTTTTAAGTGCAAGAACTCAAACTTGCAAGAACAAAGAGTAGACAAAATGTGTGCAGTGATACACTTCATTACGTTTTCCTCTGAGAAGTGGGTTCAGACACTGTGAACATTATGCTAGCCCAAGGTAGAAATGCAATCAGCCTTTTGCATATTGATCTTACTCATTAATTTTATTAATTCTCAGAATCACTAAAAGCCTTCAGTAAGAATCCATTGTTCCTTTTTTTAGAAAATCCAGTCACTTATGTTAAGAGGTTTATTTGTTCTGTACTACTCATCATAAATCTGTATTCCTTCACATTCACAGCAGTCATCCATTATACTTAGCTTTATTCTCTATAGTTTTATTCACAGTAGTACAAAATCTTATATAGGAAATTTCAGAAATGATCCTTACGTTTTTCTGAATTGTGTCCCATTCTATGAAGTGTGTTGTAATCTTGCGCTATTCCCCTCTGTCCAAGCTGGAAACATTACACCCTCAGCCAATATATATAACCTACAAAAGAAATCCAATCACCAGTTATTTGGCAACTATCTCAATAATGAAACTGACTATTTAGTACCACATTGTTTTTAAATAGGGCTTGGTGCCAGCCTGAGATTCAGCCATTGGAGGGAGGTCTAGGAACGTATCCATTGTAGGCAATGAGAGATTTGGATGTCTTGGACATCTGTTTGGAAAGAACTGGGGATGTTGGACATAAGTGAATCTTTCTTCTTTGAAAGCCTCAAGGGTTTCAGAAATTTGTTTATTTGCTTCATTGTTTTAGAAAGAAACAAACTGTGTAGTCTAGAACAGCCTTAATTTACTGGGTAGCTCAGGCTTGCTTGAAGCCCAAGATAATCTTCCTAATTCAGTCTCCAAAGTGTTGGTAATGCACCCTATTGACCTTCAAAACCTTTTCTTAGGAGTAAAACACACACATAAGAAAGCACAAAATAATAGGTTATGATTTGATTTATGTATACATGAAATCAAGCACGTGTATTATTTGTTGTTTTCTTGCAGTAAGTCAGCGATATCTAGGCATGTCTTTATGTCCACTATTAATCCATCATTCAACAGTAGGAAGATAATTATTTATTACATGTTCTTTGAGGTACATTTGTCTTGCTTCTAATTTTAGTTATTCATAACTTGCAGTTATATATTTTCTTCACTCACTTATTTAAAATGCATAGTTTTCTATAGGGTAAAAGAGTACACACAGTTTTTGTGTCACATATTTAGAATGTAATTTGCTTTACTAAAAATTACATGTTTCCTAAACTGGCAATTTCAATTTACACTGAATTAGAAATGTTTGTGTTCCATTTGCTGACTATTCTCTCTAGCACTTGTCAAATTCTGATGTTTATTTATTTTAGTTATTCCCATGGGCATACAGGCAGTGGAATCACTCTGTGTGCTTACCAACCCTTTGACATCATTATCTCTGAAGTAGTACTTATACTACTTTTTTAATCTTTTGCAATATGGTAGTCTCAATTTTTATTGATCACTGTTATAACATTATATGTTTTATAAATGAGTATACTTTGGTTTGGTTTCGCTGAAGTCGCTCTTTTCGTTTCTGTATTCACATCAGGCTTATCTTATTCTTCTTTAAGTTTTTAATTTATCTGATTTATTTTCCTTGGCTTTTAAAAAGAGATAACATTACTAAAGCTACTAAATTGATTATGAAAATATGTAATATTACCATTGTTAAATTTAAATAATAAAAGTATTAAATCATGAAAAAAGCTACTCAATACCTTTTTATTTACCAAGAATTTTTATTTAGTATTCTTTATTATTTAATGAATTCTCCAGTTACATTTTAAATAAATGCAACTTATTTTAAATAAGAAAAATAATTTTGAGCTAAACTTAAAAATATCTATATATAAATACATAGTATATCAATCTGTAGAAAAATTTAGAGATAAGATTTACTTTGTTCAACATAAACACATTTACACCACTTTCTGTTGATAAATGCTTATCTGTCTCACATTTCACGTGTTCTGCTTTCCTACAGTTTAGTTATTTTTCATCTCAAATACATGTGGGTGGATTTTTTTCTCATAGTGTTTCATAATTAATTGACAGCACCGTCCATTTGCATTTTGATAATTAATGATACAATTACAATAATGCTGATATAACACTTTAACTTCATATTCCTCCATTTCTGATTCTACTATTCTTCTTTCTATGTTACACTTAAAAACCCCCATTCTTAGAAATTCATATGTACTTACTGCAATACTTCTATTGATAATTCTTATAATATTTTTGGAAAGTAACACCGTGTTTCAATTATTATAAGTTGATTCTATGCAAATGAATATTCATGTATTATTAAATAAATTGAAAATGTAATATCTTCAGTCTCTTTTGATTACCAAAACAATTTAAATACGAATATGATGAGTGCAATTCAGATAATCCAAATATTGAAGCTCAAGTGAAAGGTTTTTGTTTTTTGGGGTTTTTTTTGCTTCATGATATTGTAAGTGATCTATTTATCCTAGCATTTTCCTTCTTGTAGAAACATGTATTTTATTTGACTAATGAGATCTTTTTTTGTCTATTTGAGGCAGGGTCTTGCTATCCAGTTCTGGCTGACCCTGAGCTCACCAGACTGCTCACAAACTCACAATCATCCTCTTGCTTCACCCTCAGAAGTATTGGGACTATAGTCATGTGCCAGTACAGCTGGCTCAGTACCAAGTATTAAAATAAGTTCCACAGGCCTCTGCACTGAATAACATTGCCACTATTTTGTTTCATTAATTCTGAGACAGGGTCTTACTAAGAACAAATTTCTCAGGTTGGTCGTAAACTTGTTTTTCATCTGCATTAGCCTTTTAGAATCCATCTGGAAGTACACTTCATATATTCTTTTGATGAATTTTCATAATTAAAACACATTATCTTTGTTCTGGCAAATGTCTTTTTTTTTCTTTTATTTGGTATAGGGTCTCACTATGCAATTTGGACTCATAATGATGCTTCTGTTTTCAGTCTCCCTAGTGCTGGGATTACAGGTGTCCACCACCAGAGCCAGTTTCCTTGGCTCTTTCAGCACTCTCAGGGTGGGGTCAATACAGCATGCAGTACCAGCGATTGAACCTAGGCCCTTGAGCTTGCCAGGTTGGCCCTTAGACTGCCAACAAAGATGATGATCTAGAACATTCTTTAGGAGGTACATGGTAAGTCACAAGTTGTAAACAATTTTTTTAAAAAGTTCATATTTATTTCCTGCCTTTGACACTTCTTCTAATTCTCTTTTTCCAACTTGGTTTTTATATTATTCATTCTCTTTTTGATACAGGGTACTAAATTTACAGTGCTATCTCCCCAGCCAGAAATGACTTATTTTATGCTTCCCCTTAAGAAACATGCTTGCCAAGTTCAGAGCCCAGTTGTATTGATTGACTTACTATGAAACAGTTTGAATATAGTATCTCAGTAAACCTTTGGTTCATTTTTTTATTCCAAGGTTTCTTTAGTCAATTTAATGTTATTTCTTTACAAGCACTTACTTCATTGTCTGCTGTGGTATTCTACTTCTGTATTCCATTGTCATGTTCATTAAAGGTTGATGATGCAGTAATTTCTTTTTTATTTGTCCTTTGGAAGTTATAATGTTTGCATGGAATGTCTCCCGTAATCCAATGGGGCTTAAGAATAAGGTGTACAATTTCAATGCTTTTGCTTTGTAAATTTTTTTCTTGATACATGGTTTTGAGTCATTGTGTGTAAAATATGATAAAAAAGTTGGATGTGTTAGTGCATGCTTATAATTCTAGCATACTTGGAGGTAGGTGAAACAAAGCCCAGCTTAGAATATTTCCAAATTATAGAGAACTTTTCTTAAAAGTGGTAGATTGACAAATAGAAAAATAGATAGATTATTAGCATGAATGCTGTAAATTTACTGCCCTGTATCAAAAAAAAAAGAACAAAACCAACTAAAAAATTTAACAATACAGTCAAGGAAGCAAAGAATTGAGTCATTGAAAAGATAAATTACAGAAACTTTTAGTTGGACTAAGGACACTCACTAAGTAGTATCACAGACAAAAGGGGAACCATTACAATTGACACCCTTACACACAAAAGACCATTAGAGATTATGTGAACAATTATATGCTAATAAAGTTGGTGGTCTAGAACACTCTTTTGGAGGCATAGCATAAATCACAAAAGATATAAACAATTTTTGAAAAAAGTTCGTATCTACTTCCTGCCTTTGCCACTTCTAATTCTTTTTCAACTCTGTTTTTATATTTTCCTTTTCTTTTCATAGTCTATCTATCAGTCTATCTACCACATTTAAGAGGTACAGGGCATGTATTTAGATGCCCTGGATATAATGAGTGGTGACAGGTCAACAGGAATAAATAGGTTTCTAGTAGAAAAGAAAAAGTAGAGCTCCCCATTGCATAGAGATAAAAACTCAGAAGATATTTAAGGAGAAAGGATGCATTGTGATGATCTGAGTGGGAGTATACAAGAGCTATACGTTGGTCCTTCACCGTGGAGGTAAAGAAGTACAAATAAAAGAATTAATACATAAAACAATGTTCAACACTCTTTGATCTCTTGATACAGTCTTTTTTCTATTTATAGCAATTTTAATAAGAAATAATATTGAGACAGTTTCAAAACTCATTAGTAGGACAGCCACAATAATTGATCAAATACATATTGTTGTCTTCATAGTAGTTGTTCAGAGTACAAGATGCTGACATGGTAACACTTCTAAACACTATTGGTCCAAATATTTCTTCTCATTGAACTAAGAGAAAGTAGTTGCATACATAGAGCAATATTCTGTAATAATAGTGGGTTATTGGCAGAACTGGCAATGTTGGAAGCTATTGACTTGAGCCGTTTATAGCTCAGCATATTTATCTGGTTTTACTTTTTATGCCTCATGGTGAAACTTTTCTGCTGGGTGGTTCAGGCAAAGTTGAAGCAAGCCCTATATAACAAAATTTATAATTGTTGTTCTGACAAAGTCAGTCAAATCCCCTCAGGATTTACCCTGAAACCACGTACAGCGTTTTGCATAACTTTTATCAGTGCCAGCCATGTGGATAAGTCACAACCGTTGATTGACCATTTTGCTCTCTATGAGAGCCTGAGAGAATGTTTTCTCTCTAGGTGACTCTCCTTAGGCGCACTATACATCATCAATCC
>PVJA010035864.1:0-21511 GCA_004027025.1 Myocastor coypus | reverse complement strand
ATGTTTAGTTATACAGGTCTTGCTTCAACTTGCCCTTGACCACCCAGCAAGAAAAAAAAATCCTTAATTACAATGCATGGAACGCAGAACTAGATTGGTGAGATGAGCTTTAAGAGGCTTAGATTCAATAGCCTCCAACGTCACAAGCTTCACTGGTGGCACACTGCAATTGCAAAACCTTTGACTGTGTATGTATCTGCTTCCTCTTAGTCCAAAGAGAAATATATTCTTTCCTTTTTTTTTTTTTCTTTCTTTCTTTTTTTTTAAATTTTTTTATTTTTGAGACAGGGTCTCACTGTGCAGTTCAGGCTGGCTTTGAGCTCACTTTTGTAGCCCAGGCTGGTCTCGAACTCACAACGATCCTCCTGCCTCAGCCTCCCAAGTGCTGGGATTACAGGCATGAGCCACCACGCCCGGCATTTCTTTCTTTTTTCTATGCAACATCAATAGGGAGGTGGGTCATGCCCACACACGGCACTCTGTAGAATGATTGTGAGGACAATATGCAATATGTCAACTTTCAAAAAAAAGAAGGGGGAAAAGAAAAAAAAAAAGTAATATGGATTTAGAAAGGTTAATGTTTAATTGTTTGATCAATCTTATATACCTATATGTATTAATCTAAACTGATCTGATGATGAAAATATGTAATATAACCCTTGTTAAATCTAAACAATAAAAAATTTGAAAAAAAATGAGCATCTGAGATAAATACATACTTCTCAGAGGAAGTAACACAAATGTCAGATAAACATATGAACATAGGTTTAGCAGCACTGGTCATTCAAGAAATGCTAATTAAAACATCACTGATCTTCCATCTCACCCCAGAAAGAATGGCTACCATAAAGAAATCAACTAATAACAAATGCTAGAGAGCCTGTCGGGTAAATGGAACTCTTCTTCACTGTTGGTGATAGTGGAGACTGGTAAAACCGCTATGGAAATCAATGTGGAGACTCCTCAAAAAACTAGGATTATGAATCCCATTTGACCCAGCTGTTCTTCTGAGTATTTTTCCCGAAGAGCAGAAAACATCATATTGCAATGATAAATGTACATCTGTGTTTATAGCACCAAGGTTTGTCAGAGATAAATCTTGGAAACAACCCATCAGCTGAGGAATGGATAAAACCGATGTAGTATTTTCATAAAATGGAGTGTTACTCAGCTATAGAGAAAGATAAAGTTGAGACTTTTTAAATGTTTATTTATTTGATACAGGGTCTCATTACACAGTTCAGACTAGTTGTGATCCTCTTGTCTCAGCCTCCTCAGTGCTGGAATTACAAGTATGCACCATCATGGCTGGTCCCAGGGCTGGAATGGTATGTTTGGGGTTCCAGGGCCAGAGTGGCATATGGCACTGTGGGTCAAACTCAGGTCTTGGCACTTCTGAGGCAGACACTTAGACTGCCACGCTATCACCCCTGTGTCAAGTTGAGGCTTTATAGGTAAATAAATGCAACTAGAAGCTATACTTGTAAGTGAAATAAATCAGAGCTGTATTTGCAAACATATTGTCTCCATAGTGTAAGAATCTCGAAGAGTAAAAAATATCTCAAAAGTACAATGGAGGTAGTAAAGGAAAACTGCTCAAGTGAAATTAACAATTGAGTTGAGGAAGAAGGGAAAAGAAAAAATAGGAAATGGAGAAAAGCAAGCATGTATATACACAGGTCAGTTAACATGATCGCACTACTAATTTCTCTTTTTTTAAAAGGACTAGCTAATGCTTAACATTTATTTTAACTAATTTTACATGCCTATATCTGGTAATCTAAACAACTGCACTGAGGACAACAATATGCATTACAATAACCACTGCTGAATACCTATCATCTTGTTTGTTTTTTCTTTTTCAAATTGTGCATCATTTCTAATACATCATCTATTTGTTGTTCTCTTTAAAATAAAAAAAAATATTTCATATTGTTTTTAAGTTATCCTGAGTATTCAGTCTTCAATAGAATCTTCATCTTCTAATACTGATATTCTGTCCTGACAATTTTCACTCTTTCTGGCCATATTTTCAGTATAATTTTTAATCTCCTTAAACATTTTGGAACCATTTCACGTACTCTAGTTTTTGCCTCACTGATCATTCATGTTTTGCCTCATTCTGTTTAGCTCAGCTTCCTCATTGTACTATTATCTCAAGTGTCTCATTTCTTGTTAGTGTGCCAAGCACTCATTGATCTGTTCTTTAACCTCTTCTCATCATTTTGAGTAGTTCAAAATGGCTTTTTCTTTCCTCCTCTGTAATGTCCCATAGATTAGCTTTGGGGAGTCCAGAGGATGGGGATGTATTTTGCTGCCTCGTTTTCTCATTTTCTACTGTTTGTTCCTACTTACGTAGACAATCACTTAAAGTGAAAAGATTTGTTGCTAGTATGGAAATCACTTTAGTTACTTTGCTGTTTATTAATGTACTCAGGACATCACTAACTGTAGCCCTTCACCTCTGTTCCAAGACCCAATCACCAATGTTAATATGGAGCACAGAAGAGATAGTACAATTGGCCCACCACAGCCCTATTTTCTGGAAATGGACTACAGGATTCTTAATGTCAGAAAATTAATCTGGGCATTGGCATACCGAGAAAAACAATTAATAGTAGTGAATATGCAACCTTGGCAATATCAAATAAATCAAACCAGCAATATTATCCATCACAAATATAATGTACCACCCTGAACCTAGAAAAGACATCTACAATTACAGAATGAATCCTAAGTTAACCTAATATTGGCACACAGTAAATATCTACTTAATATACTATACCTTCACTAATGACAGAAAATAATTCAACAGTAATAACAGAGTTCACTAATTAAAGATTAATTTGTCCTACTAGTTACACTGTGAAAGATATAGGGGATTGGGAATGGAAGAATGCAAAAAGAAAATAAATAAACATAAATAAATAAATAAATATATGTTAAAAAATTAAAATGATAAATACTGTTATATTTTATTCTTAGTAATTTTTTACTAACATGGAACTTTTTCTTAGTTGATATCTTCGTATATATTCACCTATTCAAATACTATGTAAGTACTCTGAATTGATTATAGATTCATACACATGATACAACATTCTGTCCTCTAAGTTGGTCTCATAAATTGACTTGAATTTTGCAATATTTTTTGAAATATTTAATTTAATTTTAATTATTATTTAATTAATTTTCTAAATATTGTTTATACCTTTTGTTTCATGATTCATACTGTATCTCTGACTTACAATCTATATATAAGACATGGTGTGATTTTTCTTCTAGTATTAGAAACTTTAAAAAGAAATATATACATACAATAGAGTTAGGATAGATATACAGCTACTTTGTCTTAGTTCATTTAAAATAAAAGTTAGTACTAATATTGAAAAAAATTAATAAATAAAATGTTAAATACTATCAAGATGTTATAAGTACTTTATTACCACCAGTGACCTAATCCTCCTTCCTGTTATTAATGTTATATCTATAAACAATAAACTGAAGATTTGGATACTATCAAATAATCAAACCTAAAGCACCCTTCAGGAACATAACATTGAGTAAAATCACTTCATTAACAAAAAATCACAGCAATTAATGATTTACTCAAAAGGATAAAAAGTCCCAGTTCCCTACATTGATAGAGAAAATGTTTGGTTAATATTTCCATGATATGTAGAGTAGGATAATTGGTCAAGAGGCTTTTTTCAGTGAACCTGACATCTTTATAGCATCTTAACATTTCTTCTCTGACATCAGTTTTTTAAATTATGAAACTCTAAAATCTGTCAGAACATTTTGTAATTGTGTAATTTATTACCTCAGGAGAATGGAAGTATAGTTTAGTGTTTCATTTTAAAACCTGCTTTACAAGCTACAATTGGTTTGAATCTGCTGAAGTTTTCCATATTTTTATGAGAATAAAATGCTATTAAGATCTACAAACAAAATATATTTTTGTTAAAAGTGACTAATACTTAGTGAACAGTTCAAAGGCTTGGAAAGAAGCACTAAAAAGTCTTTAGAGCCACAGTTCAACTCACTTGGTTACTGGAAAAATCATTTTCAGAGTTAACCTTCAGCTCCATCCCGCAACTGGGAAAGCAGCTTGCTTTATTACAAAGTTATTAAATGTCATACACTCCCCTTGAAACAGTCAAATATGTTCCCCTGAAACACTACAAATGGCCCTGTAAAAGTAGACAAGTAGATATGCACTCTTTTAATGCACAATGCCTATAATATTAAAAGATACATCTCAGCAAAGTGGAATGTATGCTACTTGCATGGCACATACAACCAAATAAATAAATGAAAGAAATTCTGAGGACCAGTGAGATAGCTGAGTGGATTAAGTACCTGCTTAGGCAAGCTCAGGGACCAGGGTTCAATTCCTGGCACCACATGTGGTGACAGCCCTGGTTACGGGTGCACTGAGCCCTCCAAGGAATCTGGGTATGATGGTGCACTTGTAATCCCAGCACTGGGGAGGTTGAAAACAGGAGGATCTCTATGAGTCTGAGCTGCATAGTGAGACCCTGTACCAAATACATAAAAAGAAAAAAATCTGTTACAATTTTAAAAATCTAAATACAAAATTTATATTAATGTTATTTACTTAAGTTTCAAGAATTGAATCATGTTTTCACATTTAATAAGGAAAACATATTATCTCATAAGACTGCAACATATTTTATGTTTCTATATACCATCTACTTCTACCTCATCTGGACGCACAAAGATTATGGGCAATTCAGTGTCACTCATGAAATGGGAGTGGATATTAAAGAGAGCTTTGGTTTTTGTATAGAAAATTTTCTGTGCCTATTTATAAGACTAGCTTAGAACAAGGATAAATTGCACACTTCTTTTCTCCCAACCTATTTATCCTCATGAATCACTTCAAACACTACAATAGAAGCATTTCTGATTGTCCTAAACTTAGATAGATAACTCTCCATTTTCCATACAACATTGTTAGTGATTTTTTTTCTACACTGACCCAGCACTTGACTGGTACTTGAGTTTTTTAAAAAGTGAGTAATAAAACTGTGATGCTGCCAATGAATTCATAACCTGGTAATGGAGACACTCGTGCAAAGAAATAATGACATGAATTATTTAATCTCAAGCTATTCACTAAATTATTCCAATCACAAAACTCTAATCAGGGGTCTTCTTCTTCTTCTTCTTCTTCTTCTTCTTCTTCTTCTTCTTCTTCTTCTTCTTCTTCTTCTTCTTCTTCTTCTTCTTCTTCTTCTTTTCTTCTTCTTTTCTTCTCCTTCTCCTTCTTCTTCTTCTCCTTCTTGTTCTTCTTCTTCCTCCTCCTCCTCCTCCTTTCCCTCCTCCTCCTCCTCCTATTCTTCCCCTAAGCCATCTGAAATTTGGTTCCATTGCCGAGTATATCCTGAACACATTCATTTCTGTTTATACATTACCCTGATTCAAACTCTACCTACTATTATCCAGATTACTACTAACAAATATATTGACCTCTCATATGTGGCCTTTCCCTTTGAAAGCATAAAATATACCATCTCAGTTCCTGACTAAAAGCAGTATCTTCTATTTGGAGTAAAGTTCAAATTCCCTACTGAGACCAACTAATATTCCAGATTTTAGACAACTGAACCTATATGTATCTATTCCTAATGTCCTTCTAACCTCCCCCCTGAGCAACACCATGCCAATAAATTAATGATTTCGATGAAAGAACAAATTTCTTAAAAGACAAAAGCTATTAAAACTAAGTCAAGAAGCAAGAGAAAATGACTAAATACATAACAATAGTTTTATAAAACTTTACACAAAGAAAAGTCCAGACTCACTGGCATTCCTGGTGAATTGTATCAAATATTTCAGAAAAAAATAATACAAATTGTTCGAACACTATTTCCAAAAAAAAGGAAGAGAAGATAATATTTTGCAACTCATTCAATGAGTCCAATATCACCAGGAGACCAAAACCTGCTTCACAAGGAAATACTTTACTGTTATTCCTCATGCTATAGCTTCTTTCTCCCCCCCCCCCCGGCGGGGCTAAGCAAGCAGAGCAGGCCTGGCGATCAAATGTCCAGCCTCTGTGCCTGCCTACAGGCATTTTAATCTGTTTAGCTATTGTGCTGGCTCTACAGAATATTCTTTTTTTTCTCTTTCTCTCTGAAATGTATAACTTTACTTTTTTTTTAGATTTAATTTTATTTTAAAGAGTAAAAATAGCAGAAACAATGATAGAAAAACAGTAACAAGCAAGAGTACCTATACTACAGAATTTCAAAACGAAAAATTTAGCAATGGTTGTATTACATATTTTCATCATCAAATCTGTTTAGATTAGTAGATATAGATATGTAAGACTGATTAAACATTAACACTTTCAGTAAATACTACTTTTTTAACTCTTCCAAATGCATTTTGTATTTAAGTCATTCTTCTAAGAAAAAAAAAAAATTACAGGGGTTGAGGATGCAGAAAACGCAAGGTCCTGAGATGGATTCCTTGTACCACCAAAAACTTATTTATTTATTTATTTATTTATTTATTTATTTATTTATTCTTCTTTTGAGTCCTTACACTAGGCTGACTATAAAATATTTGCATATGTAGGTCTGGTGTATTTCATTTATGAGTATATGTTCAACATACATCCATTTATATACGAAGTCTTCTAGTTTATCATTCCTTATAGCTGAGTAATATCCCATTTCATGAAAATACCACATCTTTTTCAACCATTCTCCAGATGATGAGCATTTTGATTGTTTCCAAGATTTGGCTACCACAAATTGTGCTGCTATGAACATAGGTGCACAGATATCACTATGATATGATGTTTTCAGTTCTTCTGGAAAAATTCCCAGTTCAGTTTCTTTCTTTAAACTTGCAATGTTTTTCTGTATAGTCTTTTAGCACTTTCAGGCAACTGATAATATTTTAAATTTCCATCAGTATCATTAGTTACTCAACATCATTTATTGAGTACTCCTATTTATGTAAATGATACAGGGATAAAAGAATTGAAAAGAAAAGAAGCAAAATTCCTCGAACAACTTTCTTAAAAGTGTCATTCACATAATATATAGGGCTCTCCATTCTGTGACTTTATATTCTAAATATTTTTCAGTGAAAACCATTTTTGTCAAACAGTTCTGAGGAAATGGAATCATAACCTTGGTATTGGATGTTACTTGAAGAGGAAGTATTTTATAACAATCCCCTTCTCCAATATGCATACAGAGGACAGAAGACAATCCACGATAGGCTTCGTCATAAGGAAGAAAAAGTACAAGTCAGATAGCTGCTTAATTTTCTTCTAGAAGGTAAGCAGAAAGATCTTAGGATTTGAATATTTGCTGTGCTTTTAGCTGTATATCTCTTGAAATGTATCATATGCCAAGCTTTGTAATCATGACACATTTTAATTATTCCAGGAATATGCATAATGCATCATTTCATGTATCATTTTAATAGAAAAGCTCAGGGTCAAAGAAGCAATGATGGAATTAACAAAAACTTTAATTCAAAATTGTCTAGCTAATGAAGGTCAAAGAAAGATTTTCAGTGAAACAAACCAATTTGTCACCTAATTCTAGCCAGCTCCACATATGATAGACACTCTCATAATTGCAATTCCTGGGTGAAGCCATATAATCATAGAAAACATTGTCTTTAGCATGTACAGTTAGCAGGACGTGGGGTGTTACTAAGGAAAATTTAATTCTCTTTGTCTTTGTGGCTGGCCCATACTACCCTGAGGATGGGGCTGGTACAGCCTGTGGTGTATTGGATCTGACCACAGTCCCTGAACTTGCATAACCTTGTCTAAGCAGGTGCTTCAGACTGCTGAGCTATCTTGCCAGCCTAAAGATTTAATTTTAAATAGAAACAGTCACAAGCTCACAAATACCGCAGGTTAAGCTCTAAAAATGCATTTGTAAGCTAATTTCCTTCTTGCAACTCAGTTTCAGTGGTGTACAGATTTTAGACAAGTCCATGAGGGTTATCTCATATGTATCTTAAATAATTTAGGAAAGGTATTCCCAGAGTTACTCTGTGACTATTTGAAGTTATGAGCAAAATATAAGTAATTTGCAAGGGCTGGACAAATAGCTCAGCAGATTAAAGCACCTGAAAGCAGACACAGGGGCCAGGGCTTCAATCCTCAGGCCTGCCATGCTAGCCTCACCCCCAGGACACACTGATCCAGCATGGTAGCATGTGCCTGTAATCCCAGCTCTTGGGAGCCTGTAAATAGATAGATCACTACAAGTCCAATCTAGTAGTGTGAACCTGAATGCCCTGTAGACATTTCCCTAAAATACGAAAAAAAAAAAAAAAAAAAAATATATATATATATATATATATATATATATATATATATATATATGTAATTATAAGGGCAAGCTTAGTTTTTACTCTATGGGAATTTATATCTATTAACTAAAAGACAAATATAAGATATAATTTTTATTTTCATTTGATAGCTAAGTTTCCATTATATCTGCATCTAAGGTAAGCACAAATTATTAGTTATATAAGCAGAATTGTCTCAAATTTAATAAATTAACATTTTAATGTTCTTCAGAGATTGTTTCTGTTACCACGCCTGAAGTTGACAAAATCTAAATACACCAAGGACTTATGAAGACCTCATGTCAGAAAAATTATAAATTACAACTTTACAACTTTTGTATCATGAAAAAAATACATTCTGAGACCTTATGTTATGACAAAAACGAATAGAAATATCAGAAGTCATTGGCTCACTTGGGAAGATTAGGTAGCTTTGTCACCTAAAGAAGAAATTCCAATGAGCATAGCCTAAAATGAGATTGTGTGCTACACACAATCTTCCTTCCATTTAAATCGTCTAGTCACCTTTGATCCAGCCTCTGGATCTACGTGATCTTACCACGTGTTTCTATGAGGTGTGCCTATACTGTTCTTTTTTGAGTTTCAATATAGAATTCAGGATGACCTAGATTCATTGTGTAGTCCAGGCTGGCCTTGAGTTCACAGTGATTTTCCTGCCTCAGCCTTCTGAGTGCTAAAATTATAGCAGAAGTTTCCCTCCCAGGCAGTATTCTTCAGTTTGTTAGTTGCCCAAGTAACAGTTCCAGTTATGACTTCTGTTACTCTGTTTCTTAGAAACAGCTGGTCACTGTGATGCAGATGATAAGAATAAATCTGCAATTGAAAAGCCATTCTGCCTCTATACTTCCTCCTTGCTCATTCAATATAAGCCCTTGTCCATCATAGATCGGGGCCTGATATTTTAGAAATGATCTTGATCAATGTGCATTGACATAAATAAATCTGTCTCAAAATTCTGGCTAATTTTTCAGTGTTTCTTTTGCTGGAGCAACAGATACATTGGCAGAGAAGACTGGCCATGACAACCTCTTTCGTCATCAGTTGTGGCGTTCATGGATAGAGCAAGGAAGGAAAGGAGTCCTCTTGAGATTTCTGGAGTCTCATTGGAAGCCTGGAGATGGATACTTAGCTCTGTGCTTTAGTAGTTCACAATGCACCTCAAAGGGAGGAGGACGCAATCTGTCTGGCTGCCTGCCTGCCTGCCTGCCTACCTGCCTGATTACAGTAAGAACTCCAGGGGCACTCAGTTAATCTGTCTGTCAGTCCTTCTCAGCTCAAATAGGAGGGGAATCTGATCAACTCTGATTAGTCAGGATCACACTCAAGGGAAGGGGGCTAGAAAATTTAACTTCTGAGTGCCTGTTGAATGAATATGTGAATGAGAGAAACAGACAGCATGAGAAATAGGCTACTCCATCCGTGTGCCAAGACTGGGAGGCACTTGTCTCAGTGGCTGATTGTATCCTTAACTGAAGCTCTATTTCATGAGTGGCATGGCATAATGAAGGCCTCAACCCCTCCTTTGATAAGTCATGCCTAAGACTATTATGCCATTGTGCAAGGGTATGCAACATACACCATAGGGAGATGGAATTAGAGCTAATGAAAATCCATGGTCTCCATACTCTTAAGTAAATTAAATTAGACCCACATGTGCAAACATCATATTGTCTCCCTAGTGTGAGAAACTGAAAGAGAAAATAAAATAGGAAGGGTACAATATGTACTAGAAAAAGGGAATGAACCCATTCAAAAGGAAGTAATTACTGAGTTGAGGACAGAAGAGGGACTGGGGGAAAAAGATATAAGAAGGATGATTTGGACAACTGTACTGTGGATTTTTATGGTCTATGGAAATGAGCGGTTGATGCTTATTTGTCTTCTTTTTTCAATTCTTTCACCTTTTTCTCTTAATTTCTTATATATTTCTCTTTTTTGTTCTTGTTCCAATTTTGTAATCTGATAATATGAACAACTAATTTAAAGATAACACTATGCAATAGAACAATTACTGGAAACTTCATATTATTTTGCTTAGTGAAATTCTGTATCATTTGTAATTTTTTCTGTTTTAATACTACTTTGCACTATCTTTTAAAAATAAAAATTGAAACAAGATCCATGGTCTCTGACTATAGGAAAAGTAGTTTTTATAGACTTAAAAATGAAACCAAACCATTCCCTCCATCACAAAGGAAAACAAAACAAAAAGGAAAAAGAAGCTCATTCTTCCCAAGAATTCCACCTTGACACCCTTGTCAACCACCAAAATTGCTGCCAACACCTATCACTTCACTTCCCATGCCCAACTCATCTACTTCCAGCCAGTTTAATTGGTTCCAGCTAGCCAATGTGCCTGCATTCAGCCACAGAAACCTGCCCTCCGAAGCACCTATCCTGATCAGACGGTGTCATACAACACCCATCAGAGATAACTCTCAAGAGTTCCTTCTGCATTCCATATTTCTCTAATGAATGAGTTACTATGGCCTTTCTCAATGGTTGCCATACCTAGGAGTAACCCAGTCAAGTGATGCTTAAAGATATCAAAGAGGGAAGTAAAAAGCTCAAAAATATGTCAAAAGTATTACTATCAGCCAGAAACCTTATATAAGGACTCTAGACAAAAAAAATAAATGTCCATTGAGCTTAAAAGCATCAGTGTGACAGGCTTAGACTAGGCCAAACTAAGCTCCCTTCAGCCGAGCCACTGGACTCTAGCCTTTTACCCCTTCTGCTAGGCACAAACTGACAGCCTGGGAAGATATCTCCTGTAGAAGAAAGTCCTCATGCTGCTTCCATTACCTTTAATCTGGATTTAAGGCAAAATCTCTGGATATGAGCAAAATGCAGACACTCTTTCTATACCATAACACATATCACTTGGAGTCCAACAACCAGAGCAATCCTTCTTCCCAACAGACACCTTCTGAGCCTAGTCCTCTTTAACAGCAGGATTTCTATCAACCTTTTGATCTCCTGAGCTCTGACCAGAATCTCCCATAAGGAACAAACTCAGGCACTTCCGCTCTACTCTTTCAGCAATATCATCAAACCTTTTCTAACTCTTCCCACAAATCATTCCCAAAAGCTCTTGAATCACATGGTCAGGTATAGTCCCAGCAACAACCTCACTTCTCTGGTATCAAATTGTCTGGGTTACTTTTCTCTCATTGCTGTGATAAAATACCTGACACCCAAAAGTAAGAAAAAATAGGTCATCATTTGTGGAAGTTTCAGTCCATAAACAGGTGGCCCCAAGGCAAAGTGGCATGGCAAGTGAGGGGCAATAGCTCAAGGTGGCAGAAGATAGAAAGAGCAACAAAAGGAGATAATGAGCCTCTTTTCCTCCCTTAAGCTGTAAGCAGGCTGCCTGCTCCCAAGGTGGATGTAGTGCTCACATAATCTCCATGTCCTTCTCCTTCACAGGATGAGGATATTTACCCAGCCCCCTGCTGAGTTTAATTCATTAAACTTCTCAAGCTGATGCAGGGTATGAGTATTACATCTACTCTGAGAACTTTGTATTATTGAAAACAAAGAATTTGACAGATTTATAGATACATAGGAATTACCAAAGCTAAAACAAGACATAAAAATATTAAGTAAACTAATGTCAGTCAATGAAATTGAAGATATAGTTAAAAACCTACCAACAAAGAAAATCCTGGGTCCTGATCGAGCCACTGCTCAATTCTACAAGAAATTTAGAGATGACAGGATGCTGCTACACTTTAAACTCTTTAATGAAAATAAAAGAAAGTAATGCCCATAACTGATTACTGGAAGTAAGCATTATGTTGACACTGAAATCAGAAAAGGATCCGACAAAAATAGAGGACTACAGGACAAACTTTCTAGTGAACATAGGTGCAAAAATCATTAATAAGATATTGAGAAACTCAGTGTTACAGATCATCAAAAAATTATGCCCTAGGACTAAGTAATCTTCATCCCAGCCATGTAGTAATGCTTCAATGTATGAAAATCAATAAATGTGATGTATCATATTAACAGAACAAAACAAAATGATTATATCAGTAGAGAAGAAAAAACATTTGACAAAGAACATGATTTTGAAATTCATGATTTTAAAAACCTACAGAAAGCTATAATAGTTGGTTGTTACCTTGATCTGATAAATGCCATCTACAACAAAGAAACATCATACAAAATTGTCAAAAACTGAAAGCTTTGACTCTAAAAACAATGAACAAACCAAGGATCCTTGCTATGACTACTCCTATTCAGGACAGTTCTGGGCGTATTAGCCAGAACAGTTACACAAGAGGAAGAAGGATAGGGAAGGAAAAAGTTAAATTATCATTATTTGGGGATGATATGATACTTTATGCAGAGAGCTCCAAAACTTCATAATCACTATAGATTTAATAACCAAATCCAGCAGCATAGCTAGATACAAAGTCCTCTTTCAAAAATTAATAGCATCACTATACGCAATATTAAACTCATAGAGAGATTAGGTAAACAACAACTCTCACAATGGCATGAAAAGAGAAATACTTAGAAATTCATTAAATGAAAGAAGTAAAAGGACTTCACATTGAAAACTGCAGCACTTTGAGAAGGGAGATTGCAGTGGATTTCAGCACATAGAAACATATTCCTTGTTCTTGCATGGAAAGAACCAACACTGTGAAAACTGCACACTCCCAAAATTTCTGTACAGATTCAATGCAATGCTGACCAAAATACCACCAGCACATCTCACAGAACTAGAAAAAAACATTCCTAAAATTAATTTGGATCCAGAAGAAAGCTAGAATAGCCAGTGCAATTCTGGGCAACTAAAGTAAGGCCAGGGACATCAAAACGCCTGACTTGAAATGCAAAAAACAATAGCTATCATCAAGAAATCAACCTATACTGAATGCTAGAGGGGCTGTTAAGAAAAGGAACACTTCTCTGCTGTTGATGGGCATGCAGACTGCTCAACCACACTGGAAATCAGTGTGGCGATTTCTCAAAAGGTAAAATTATGCATTTCATTTGACCCAGCTATTTCCCTTCTCCTTATCTTCCAGAAAGAATTAAAACCATCATACCTCAATGATATATGCACAACCATGTTTATAGCAGCACAATTTATAATGCATGACTCTTGGGAATAGACCGAATGCCTATCAATAGTAAATGGATAAACATTTTTTTCTATAATGGAATATTACTCTGCCATAGAGAAGGAAAAGTTTGATACACTTCTCTAGGTAAATGCATGTACCTTGAAACCACAATCTTAAGTTAAATAAATCAGACACACATGTTTAGATATTCCATATTTCTTTCACATGAGACTCCAAAAGGGTAAAGAATGACCAAAATGTATAAAGTAATGGAAAATAGAAAATATTGAAATTTTCTATAAGGGGCAAGGAGAAGAGAGAGTGGGAAAAGAAAGAAAAATTGAAAAGAACAACATAAGGAAAAAATAAAAACAAAGCCTCTGTAAGTAAGGACAGAAAGAAAGTTTGAACGGAGGGGAGAGGACTATCAGAAAAGATCAATCAAGATATGATATGTAAAGGTAAAAATTCCCTATGATGAGCTGGGGAGATAGCTCAGTAGAATAAGCACCTGCCTGACAAGCACAGGGTCCTGAGTTCAGTCCCTGGAACCAAAAAAAAAAAAAAATCCCTATGATGAAAGTGATCATTATGTATATCTAAAGTATGCCAATAAAATTAGCTTAAAATGTAAATAAATGAATCTTTATTGAATTATTATTTCACATACTGTGTTGCTTACCTTTATTCATTCAACTATTTATTTGTAACACCTTTTAAACCACTGGTGATTTTTAAAATCAACTTTTAAAAATTTCTCAGCATTTCATCAATTTCTATGTCTCGATTAAGCTTTGGGAGATTTAAGAACACTTAGAGGAGTCATAGTGTCTTATTTTTTCATACTACTTATGTTTCTATGTTGAAATTTGTGCAACCTTGGGATGAGTATCTTCTACTTCTTGTGAAAATCTAGGTGGCAATGAAGGCCCAAAGCAAAATCAGATAGAGAAAAACAGTAAAATTCAATTAAAACCAAGAACTATAGCACCAACAATAAAAAGTAAAGGGCAAAAGAAATAGACAAAAAGAATAAAGCAATAAGAATAAAGAAGTAACAATAAAATAATAAAAATAGGACCAAGATAAAGAAAACAAACAAAAAAAAAAGCAGCAAGATATTTTAAAGGAAAAGAAAATGAGAAAGTGAAGTGATAAAAATTAACCTATGCAAGGGATAGCAAAATATCTCAGCAAACTAAGTGTCTGTTAGACAAGTGCAGGGACCAGGGCTAGATACCTGGCAGCACATGCTGTGCCAGTCGTGCCAGCCCCACACCTGGGCTAGCTGAGCCAGCCAGTGAGACTGGGCATGGTGGTGTACACCTGTAATCCCAACACTAGAGAGCCTGAAAAAGGAGGATCACTGGAGTCCGAGTTATGTAGTGAGACCCTGAACCAAATACATTTTTCAAAAACTTAACCTAAACAAAAACGTAATCAAAGTTAGATTAAAATGGGAGAAAGAACAAATATAAAGGGTTTCTTTCCAATTCTTTAATATAATTAGGTTGGAAAACAGTGAGTTGCATCTGCAGCCTGTTGTAATTCCTCTCTGTCTCACATTTCCCTCATAACTGGGCATGTTGTCTGTAACCACTGGGCTGATTTAGGGAGGTTGTTTTGGTTTCTTGTGGGGATTTTGATGTTTTATTTGTTGCTGGTGTTGATGGTGGTGGTGGGTATGTGTGTGTGTGTGTGTGTGTGTGTGTGTGTTTACCCAGAACCATTGTTAGCCCCAGTCAGCTGACAGCTTAGTGGCATTTGGAACAGTGGACCAAAAATTCTCTCTCTCCCTCCCTCCCTCCCTCCCTCTCTGTCTTCGGAATATAACTTCTATGTTGTCCTGAGTCTTCTTACAGGGTCACAGGAAGGGTGACTCTATTATACACGTTTACCAAGAACTTTTGCACATAACTTCTGTGGCATGATTTTGAACCCTAATTTTTCTTGGAGAGCAAAACTGAGAATTATATTATTCAAAGGCATTTTAGTAGAGCATTACTGATAATTTTGTTATGGCTCAAAGAAAGTGTTTGGTTACAGCTTCTTTAAAAATCTTCCAAGTTACTGTGGCCATAATGAATGGCCAGGAATGTAGAGGTTGATTAACCCATTCACAATGTGGGTGAAAACCAGCTGAGAATTTAAGAAAATCATGGTCCTTCTCACTAGTCTCTTAGGCATATATCTATGCTGAGCTGCTTAAGTTTTATACTATATTGCCAGTATCATGCACAAGCCACCTGATTAAGAAAGCATTTAACTAAAATATTAAAATATGCCATATTAATATGCTGATCTGTATAAGACTTAACTGTAAAAGGCTCAAGTTAACAACTTCAGACATTTTCCAGTTCTGGTGATAACTGACTACTATTATGGACTAGTGGACTATATTGGGCTATTTTGCCTAACTCAACTACCTACAATATTTGAATTGGCATCAAGGATGAAAAGGTCCTTTAAAGAATTTTCCAAATACAACTTCTCTAACAATAATAGAACACCCATCACTGACAAAACAAAACAAAAAGGAGAACATAAATGCAGGACCATTTTGTAGTGAAAAAAATATATGTACATATGTACAAAATAGGATAGATATACAGCTACCTTCTATTAGTTCAATGAGAAGGTCTGTACTAACATTATCTAATCAAGATATGTTTGCATCTTGTCCTCTGAATAACTACTGTGAAGAGAACATCATGCAATATATTAATTATTGTAACTGTCCTATTAATCTGTTTCAAAACTCTTTCATTACTATTTTTTCTCATTAAAATGAATGAAAAATTGAAAAATATTTTTAAAACATTAAACAAAGTCTTGGGCCAACCAGATAGCTTAGTAAACTAAAGTGCCTGCTCAGACAGAGCACAGGGACTGGAGTTTGATCCCCGGTGTCACAAGTTGGGCCAGCCCCGCCCCTGGGGCATGCTGAGACAGCAATTGAGACTGGGAGTGGTGACACACACCTGTAATGCCACTGCTTGGGAGGCTGAAAATAGGAGTGTCACTATAAGTCCCATTTCCACAATGAGACCCTTATAGATTCTGTACAAAATATATATACATACATACATACATAAAATGAAAATGAACATCTTGTCAGAAAATATATTATGAACCCCATTATTGTGTCCTACCTTCAAAAACTGAGAGAAATAATAGGGATAACAATCTTTTAGGAAAGATTAACTGAAGAAAATACTATGCAACCTATATTTTTAGCCTGTGCCTACACGCATGTTGAAAGAACTGTAGTCTGGGGAAAACAGGCTGAAGATTACTTGCTTTTGAAAATTATTCAAAATGATTCTAACGTGTAATTACTATTTAGCACCACTCTATTGTAAAGGTTATCCTTTATTTGGGGTAGAATATCATAAAACTAAGTATCCAAATCCATCGTAATATCTATGGCTGTTGGAAAATAGTAGTTCCATGTTATGTCTAAGGTGTTTGATATTCAGACAGATAGTGATGTTAAGCCAAACTGCCTCTGTTACACAGTGATAGCACCATTAAGCTTCTCTTCTGGCTCTAGCCCTTCAAGGTCAGTGAAAACTCAAGCCATAAGGAACCTGGGCTGTGACAACCTGTAACTCAGTGGTCTCCCAAATTTTCTGATCACAGAGATTATGGAACCACAGAGGAAAGCAATCTATGATGTATTGTGTACCTAAGGAGAGTTACCTAGAGAGAAAAAAATCAGGCTTTTACAAAGAGCAAATTGGTCAAGCAATGGTCGTGACTCATCTAGATGGCTGACACTAACCGAAAATCTACAAGGTGCTGTACATGGTTTCAGGGTACACTCTGAGGGGACTTGACTGGCCTTGCTGATACAAAAGTTATCTACTTATATAGGTCTTGCTTTAACTTGGCCATAACCATCCAGTAGGAAAGAATAACCACAAGGTATAAAAAATAATGTCATATTAATATGCTGAGCTGTAAAGGGCTCAAGTCAACAACTTCTGACAACTGCCAGTTCTGCTGATAACCAACTACCATTATAGACTATTGAATTATATGGGATTATTTTGCTCAATTCAAGTACCTACAATATTTGAACTGGCAACACGTATGTAAAGGTACTTTTAAGACTTCTGTAAATAAACATTCTCTAACAGCAATGGTACACACATTTCTGACAAAACAAATCAAAAAGAAGGAATGTAAGTAATGGACTGTTTTGTAGTGAAAAAATATATGTACATATATACAAAATTGTTAGGATAAATATACAGCTACTGTCTTATAGTTCAATGAAAACAAAGGTTTATACTAATATTCTTTAGACAAGATATCATGTCTGCATCTTGTCCTCTGAATAATCACTACAAAGACAATACACAATGTATTAATTATTATAACTGTCCTAATAGCCTGTTTTGAAACTATTTCAGTGCTATTTTATTTTCTCATTAAATTGAATAAAAAATTAAAAATCCATTTTTATCACATTCTCCACTACACATGACATAGTTTTCTTCCACTGTGCACCATAATCTTAATTTTTTGATAATGATAGCTTATTTTCTTGAATTTGAAAGAACTTCAAGCTATAATTATGGATTTTACTTAAATCCCTGTGAATCACATCACTATATTTATTATAAAAATGATTCTAAAGATATTTTACATATTCCCTTCTATTT
This sequence comes from Myocastor coypus, assembly GCA_004027025.1. NCBI lineage: Eukaryota > Metazoa > Chordata > Mammalia > Rodentia > Myocastoridae > Myocastor > Myocastor coypus. Next base: position 3,381 of record PVJA010035864.1, on the reverse strand, counting down.
TCTAAGGTCTCATAGAAAAAGTATTTCTTTAAAAAAAAAAAAAAGAAAATGTATTTATTTGATCTAACACCCAAATTTTTTAACTAAAATTACTTTTATGTCATAAATATCACGAGCAATGTAATCAATTTTATTTTCTATTTTGCTTTAGCTATTACATAGTTTTAGACTCAAAACTGGGGTCCACACTGTTATGGCTTGTGTCTAGATCAGCAGTTCTCAACCTGTGGGTCACGACCTCAGTGGGAGCTGAATGACCAAAACACAGGGGTCACCTAAAGCCATCGGAAAATATTATTTATTTGGAATTACAGTTTTGAAGTAGCCACCAAAACTACTTTTTGGTTTGGGGTCACCGCAACATGAGGAACTGTATTGCGGGGTCTCGGCATTAGAAAGGTTGAGAACCACTGGTCTAGATGATCCCTCCCCGAAATTCTCATGCAGTCAGAGTTCAGAGTTGGGGGACTGGATCTAAAGTGTGTGATATTGGTACAAAGGATGTGATTCTGGGATTGGTTTCTGTATTGACGCTATGATTAATGATCCTCCAACCTGGGTGTGAGTGTTGCCCACCCAAAGGGCAGTTATCCTATATAGAATGGTGTTATTAACAATAATGCAACCCATCCCCCAAAGGACTGAGTGCTGAGTCAAACACATATTAACCTCCCCTCCAGAATAAACAGAGATGCGGAGAACTTGGGACAGAGGCAAAAGCCAATGGGTAGTAACACTCAAGTGTACCACTGGAAAGCAGAAATTAATTAAAAAGATAGTTTTGTTACCAACAAAGTCTTTCATCCAACAACTACACATTTATCTCAGAAAGACCACATGGTACTTTCTCTAAAATATATCACATATTAGTGAAGGAAGCCTTGTTAAGTAAATGCAAAAGTATAAACTATATGATGCATACTATCAAATATTAGTACAATGCAACTAAAGCTCAGTGCTAAAAGAAACCACAGAAATTATCCAAGAGTATGGAATTTAAATAACATATTCTTGAATAATAAATGGGACACAGACGAAATCAGACAGTTCCTAGAAATAATACTGCCAGTAAAATAATCAGATTTTATCAGATAAAATCAAAACAATTGCAAGTAGAGAGTTTATAACTTTGAATGCCACATTAGAAAAACAGAGGGCTCCTCCCACCCAAGCTCCAATCCCACACCCATCCAACATCCCATCTGGCCCACATAGCTTCAGGACTCCTCAACTCCAGCGCTCCAACTCCACCCACAGTCCCGACCCACAGGGCCTTGCAGCAGCCAGCAACCCGAGCTCTGACATGCAGCCAGCCACATCTGGAGGGGAACCAACTTGGTGGATCCAGACCAAACTCCCATAGGCGCTAACAACATAACTTCACCAAAGTGCAGAGATCACTGCCATACAAAATGATAATGACAAGGAATAAGATGCAATCTCAGGGCTCGAGCCCACCCAAATCAAATACAGGAGACACTACCATGGAAGAAAGTGGGAATCATGCAGCCAAAACCTCTGAATTTGAGTTAGACAGACAAGCACAGAAATGTATAGAGCAACTCAGATCAGAGATAACATCTGAAATTAAAAAAAGAAATGCATGAATTAATAGAATCCGAAGTGGAAAAACAATTGCAAAAATGTATAGAGGAAAACAGAACAAAAATAACTCCTGAAGTACAAAAAGACATGTCTAAGTTAATAGCATCTAAAGTAGGGGAACAAATGCAGAAAGGTAAAGAGGAGAACAGAGCAGAACTAATCTCTAAACTACAGAGAGAAAGGATAACTATAATGAAAGACTTAAATAATATTAAAGAAGATATTGATAAAAAGTTAGAGGAGAGCCGGGCATGGTGGCGCACGCCTGTGATCCCAACACTGGGGAGGCTGAGGCAGGAGGATTGGTGTAAGTTCGAGACCAGCCTGGGCTCCACAAGTGAGTACAAGGCCAGTCTGAACTGCATAGTGAGACTGTGTCTCAAAAAGACAACAACAAAAAAAAATTATAGGAGACCAGAAAAATGATAGATTCCCCTGACTGAGCAATATAGGAAAGAAATAAATCACATGAAACAGTTTTAAAAAGATATACAAGAAAATAAAATCTCAATCACAAGTTGGCAAAAATGTATGAACGAAAGTTAAGATAGAGTTTCAGGTCTTGAAGAAACAGTAATAGCCAGGGAAAAAGTAAGAAAGGACCTCTTGAAAACAACTAGGATGCACAAGAAAAAATCATTCAGGATCTTCAAGATGATACAGAAATGAACAATGTGAGATTAATAGGAATCAATGAGAAAGGAGTCAATATAAATGATATAAAAAGAATATGGGCAGTAGTAATAGCAGAAAACTTCCCAAATGTGAGAAAGCAATTGGACATTCAGGTAACTGAAGGATACAGAACTCTAAAGAACATCAACCCAACTAAAAATACACCCAAACAAATAATAGTCAAGATACCAGAAATCCAGCAAAAGAATAATATATTAAAATCTGCTAGAGAAAAGAAATAGATCACATTTAAAGGAAAACCCATCAGAATAATGACAGATTTCTCTTCACAAACCATGAAGTCAAGAGCATGGAGCAGAGTGCTTCAAGTCCTCCATGAAACAAATTTCAGCCCAGACTACTGTACCCGGCAAAACTCTCCTTTAAATATGAGGGAGAAGTGAAATATTTCCATGACAAGGAACAACTAAAGAATTACATGACATCAAAGTCAACGCTACACAGTATACTAACAAATATTTTAGAGAGGGACCAAAATGACATGAATTCAACAAATGAGAACAGAAAGATCCCACTAAATAGGGTAACCAACTAAACATAGGAGAAAAAGTGGTAAACTGTAGTAAATAAAAGTCATGGCAAACTTAAGTAAATACACTTCAATCATAACCATCAATGTAAATGGACTCAATTCTCCAATTAAACGAAGTAGCTGGCAGACTGGATAAGGAAAAAAAGCCAACACTATGCTGTACACAAGAAACACATTTAACTCATGGAGAAACTCACAAGCTAAAAATTAAAGGATCGGGCCTGGCAGGATGGCTCCGTGGTCTAAAGCACCTGCTTAGGAAAACTTAGGCGACTGCAGGGACCGCGGTTCAATCCCCAGCACCACATGCTGTGCCAGCCCTGCCCTCAGGGCAGGCTGAGCCAGACATAAAAATAAATAAACAAACAAACAAACAAAAGTTCTGAAAAAGCCGGGCGTGGTGGCGCACGCCTGTAATCCTAGCACTCGGGAGGGTGAGGCAGGAGGATTGGTGCGAGTTCGAGACCAGCCTGGGCTACAAAAGTGAGCTCAAGGCCAGCCTCAACTGCATAGCAAGACCCTGTCTCAAAAAGACAAAAAAAAAAAAA
>PVJA010035863.1:0-21532 GCA_004027025.1 Myocastor coypus | reverse complement strand
GGGGCGGGGAAAGGGAAGGCAGGCCAAGGATCCTGACCCAGCCGGCGTGCGGGCTCAGCTCCCAGCTGTGGGGTTTGGGCTGGGCTGGAACAGGAAGTTATTCGCGGGAACGCAGAGGCGGGGCAGAGGGGCGCAGGGGCTTACCCGCAGCGGGTGCGCAGGCTCAGCTCCCAGCGGTGGGTATTGGGCTGGGCTGGAACAGGCACAAATTAATTATTGATTTTATGCTCATGAATCTATCATAGATACTCCAGCTATTGACATGTGTGCCTCTCAGTTGGGAAAAAAATGATACCAGTAGTTGGGATAGTATGGTAGTTAATAAAGCATTTTTAGTATAATGAGCCTGCTGCCTTCTAGACAGGCTGTAAATTTTTTTCTGGTAGACCAATAGAATGGATTACATTATATTATTGAATGGATTACATTTGGTGAACATTAATAGACAGAAATATCTCTAGCTTCTATGCCCATCCTAACAAGTTCATCCTCAAGCCTCTTCCTACTCTCCAGTCATTATCTGTCTTTCTCTTCCTAGGTCTGTGATAATTCAATATAGACTGATTCTCAAAAATCAATTTCTAAATATACCTGTGTCAATTTGTAATTCTAGATGAGGACAATTGGACAATATAAGATGCTTTCCATTGAAAAGATCTTCTATAATTGCTGCTTTTTAGGAGATTTCCTTTTTGGATCTACTACATTAAAGTCTTTTTGGGAGAATGTGAACATATTGTGCATGGATTACTGTCTCTAGAGGAATGAAATAAAATAAGATATATGTGCCATTTCTAAGAGGATGTGATAGTTGAGCTTACAGAAAAAAGACAGAAGAATCCATGGCAGCCACCCACAGGATGAGAGGCAGAGGTATCCACAATGACTATGCACACAAGAACAATCCAAGGGTTCAATTGCTGTTCATCCTGAGAAGACAGAAACCACAGCACAAGAAAGACTAAGGAGATAGCACCACTTCAAGGTCAAAGGCCAGTGATACTCACTGGTGAATTGCTAAAGTGTGTCTGTGTTGGAAAGTTGAAGATACTAGCTAGTCGTCTCAGATCCAAAAACAATGTTGAAGGCTGAAGCCCTTCCAAAATAGCACCCCTCCTTCTTTCCCTTCTTATCCCGTGCAGAAGACAAGCTTATTGTGTGGTTCTATCCACTTCTGAGGTGGTACTCATCCTTCCATTTTCTGGCATATATGTCGCTCATCCCACAGATCCACCCAGAATTGTGGCCTCCTGATAGAGTAGGCTATTCTTAACTGCAGTCAAGCTGGGCTACACAACTAATGGTCACATGCAAAAAAACTGTAACTCTAGTCATTTTGAGGTCAGAGGTGTGGGTTAAAGGAGCAAAAGCACTGAGGTAGATGATGATAGTCTCTGCATTTAAGCTACTAGTCTATAGTCTACGTATCTGTTCACAAATGATGCCCTAAGTGCAGTGATCACTTGATGATATCACTATATCTGGGTACATTTCACTTTATATTTTAATGAACTATAAAGTACGAGTTTTATGTCAGAAATCTGAGATTATATTGTCATACCATTTCTCATGATTAGGCTTTCAGACTCTTTGACCAAACAGAGAAGCTGCTTCATAAGAGGAGAATAGATATCTGCCAAAAACAATATGACGCTTAAAGACACAAGTCTAAGTTCACACTGCAAGCTGTATTTTGTAGTTTGTTGTGATACTCCATATCATGGAATGACTTATCTTGGAGACAGAGAATATGCAAGGACCTTCTGAGTCACACTGATGGATCAGCAGAGAAGTTTTTCTTGCCAAAGGGATAATAAAGTGCTTATCATTGTGTCTTACTAAATATTGACCATTTTACAGTTTACTTAACAAATGGGTTACTTAGCACACACAAATGTGGCCTAAATTGCCTCTAAAGCCCATCAAGGCCTGTACTGATATATAAATTGTAGCAAGTTTACTTATGCTGTTTAACTCTCATGAGGAAAGGAATCTCAAGGCATTATTTTGCTTATTTTAAATATAATATTCCTTCTGATTGTTTTGTTCCACGGAGCTGCTATCTTAGAACTGTGGTGTTTAATTTTTCTTCTATAAACACTTCTAGGCAGTGAACAACAGCCAACCCACTACATCATCCTTGTCACCATTTTTAGCATGGTAAAAATAAGTACAAAAGCAACTTGGTTTCCCAAACATTTTCAATAAAAGATACTTAATTCCAAGCAACCAAAGATGATACTGACTATGTTACCACTGGATGGTCTCAGTCACCATTTGTCAATGCAATTAGCTTAGTACAGTAGTACCTTATCCATGAGGGATGCATTGCAAGGCCTATAAGAAATTTATGGAAATATTCATAGTCCTAAGATCTTATACTGTATGTTCTATAAGTACATATCTAAGACAAAGTTTGACTTATTAATTAGGTGCAGTATGACCTTGACACAATCAATAATAAAATAATTATTTATATATGAGTCATATAAATATGGTTGTTCTTTCACTTCAAATGTGCTGTACCACACATCTTTGTGGTGTGATTTGATGCTGGTGCCCATGAGATGAGATGCAGTGAAGTGAAAGATGAAGTGCTGCTCACCATGCACTGTGGCTTAACATTTGGAGCTCATGGGACGACAGCAAGACACATCTCTTCCTTTCACAATGGTACAGATGAGAGATTTCAATTTTCTTACAGGTTTTCAGCACATGATATATTTTATTTTCTTACTAAGTGGAAAGCATTCACATTTTTCAGTTCAAGGAAGCACGTTATGGTTTCTTTTTGGCTTCTCTAAGTGGGTAGTGTCACCAGTCTTGAAGTTTGGGATACATTAATAAGAAAACCAGAGTTACTTGCACACAGGCATTGTGTTAGTATGAAGATTGATCCCAGATGACTGTGGAGTGAAAGAGGGATGAGGGAGGCATGCACAGAGTGCACATACACTGCAAAGGAGACCAGTTCATGTCCTTGGGAGAATGGATGCGAACTGCAGGAGAGCTTATGACTTTACATAGGATAATTCAAAATGTAAGAACTACTAATTGTTTACTCCTTGGGTTTTGGACTGACTATTTTCAGATTGTAGTTTCTGAACATTGAGTAATATCTGAACTCTGCCTGTGAAAAGCAAAATCTGGACTCAGAAGGAAATTGTATTTTGTGCATGGTCAATGACATAATCAAACTGATCCTAGGTTGACCCCTTCGACAATTTCATGTGTGCTACTCAGTACTCTGTTATTGAGAACCTCATTGAGAAAAGACTAGCCACTTCAGATGTTCCACTAGAGGTGACTGAAGTTGATAACACAGATGTTGGAGTGATAGGAAGCAAAAAGAGAGCAAAATAGCATGAAAGAATGCACAGAAGCATTTAAGAAAACCTAGGGAGGTAGCAGTAAGCACCAAGGCAGTGAGAAAACAGAGTTTAATTTCAAAATCAAGAATTTGAATCAGACCAAACAGCTGGATTGTAGATTCTGACTCTGTGATGCTGAGACTTTAGGGAAACTGTCCTAAGGCCAGTTATGATACCCAAAACACTGAAAACAAAATGTGGACAGAGCTTGAATGGCACTGCAGGACTAGATATGGGATATCTCTTACCTTCGTCCCTGATGCCAATTTTTCCTGTTATGTCTGCTTCTATTGGTGAATATCAACAGCAAACTAGTGCATGTCAGTGTGTAATACAAATACCATGCTTGGAAAACCTATCTTTCTAGTCTTCAGTATGCATACTGCTTCTAATGTCATATTAATTATTGCCATATGCTCCAAGTGTTTGTTTAGAAAATTATAACAAAAGAGAATAAGAGACTAGAAAAAAATGCCAGAGGATTAGCCGACTACAATTTTGTATATGGTTAAATTTCTAAATTTCTGGGTAAAAATGTGTAATTATTTTTTTCACATTCTATAGGCGTTTAAAGTTTAGAATATCAATGATTTATAGAAATATCTGTTCCATGTTATGTGTAAAGCATTTGATATCCAGAAAAATAGTGATGTTAAGCTCAAGTGCCTGTGCTATAGGGTAATAATATCGCTATGCGTCTCTTCTGTAGGGTTAATAATTTAAGTTTACAGAACAAATAATTAGAGAAAAAGAAGGGCTACAAGGATAGGCAATATTTTTGCCCTAGCCCCTCAAGTTCATTGAGGACTCAAGACATAAGAGAACCTGTACCATAACATACTATAACTGAGTGGTGTCCCAAACCTTTCATTGAAGGAGATTATGGGGGCAACAGAGGAAAAGGATTGATGATGTATAGTGTGCCTAAGTGGAGTCACCTAGAGAGAAAACCTTTTCTCAGGTCTTCACAGAGAACAAAGTGGTCAAACAATGGCCATGACTCCTCCAGATGGCTGACACTGACAGAAGATCTCCAAAATGCTGTACATAGTCTCAGGGTAAATGCTGAGGGGATGTGACTGGCCTTGCCAGATACAAAAGTTACAAGTTTTGTTATATACAACTTGTTTTATCTTGGTCTTAACTATCCAGCAGAAAAGTTTAACCTCAAGGTATAATAGTAAAGTTGTAAGCAGCTCAAGTTACCAGTTTCTGACATTGATGGTTCTGCTGATACCCAAATACTACTATGGAGTATTGGTCTGTATATACAGTTACTTTCTCTTTGTTACATAAGTAGAAAGATTTGTACTACTAGTGTTCAGAAAAGATATCATGTCTGCACCTTGTACTCTGAACAACTACTATGAAGACCACCATGTGCAGTGTATTAATTATTTTAACTGTCCCAGTACCTTGTTTTGCAAGAATGTCATTGTTATTTCTTTCTCATTAAAATTAATAAAACTAAAAAAACCCAGCAAACCAGTGCACAGAAAAATCTCAAAAATGTAGTTTACAAATCTCTAATCCCCAACATTACACAGTAGGATATACAATAATCTATGAGGTCTTGCAACCTCTACGTACCAAAAACTAATACTTGACCCAAGGCTATCACCAAGCACTAAACAAAGTCAAAATGGATTAAAGATTTAAATATTAAAATAGAAACACTAAATCTCCTAGAATTGAATGTTGGAAGAAATCTTGGAGATATCAGTGTAGGCAAACAGTTTGTAGGAAAAAAAATCAAGAAGCATCTGTAACACTTGGAAGAATCAACAATTGGGACCTCATCTTGCTGAGAACTTTTGCAACTTCTGTAATCCCCAACATTACAGAGTAGGATGTACAATGAACTACGAGGTCTTGCAACTTCCATATGCTGGAAACTGAAACTTTGTTCCCAGTCGATTGGGACAAAGGGCCATCTTTCATTTTGCTTTATTTATATGCATTTGTGAATCTAACAGTTGACATGTAGGAAGGTGAAGTGTAATGTGGGAAGGATCCAAGCTCGCATTTCTTTTGTCTTTTTAATTTGAGTGTCTTAAATTATTTAACCTCCATGAGTTTCAGTTTTCTCTCACATAAAATGAAGAATATTTCTAATGGAAAAATGATTAAACAGAATTTCATGACAAGATGACAGTAGAACAATAATAATAACTCCATTGCAGTTTTTTTTAACATAGTTACATATAGGCATAAAAATTTCTCCAATGAAAACAAGCACAAACCTTCCTTTTCTATGAACTACGAGACACTAACTGTCTAACTAACTTATTTTTTTCCTCTTATTTCCCTTCCTTCCTTTCCCCTACCCCATCTTAGCTCCTTTTCCTTCACTGAGGAAATTTTTACTCATAGCATCTGAAGTTGTGGAAGAATAAAATACCATAAACAAGTGTAAATGTTGAACATTGTGCCTGGGGTAAGGAACGAACTCTTACTGCTGACTTGTTAACTAAAGTCTTTGTACTGTTGTCTTCTCAATTATTGTTTTTCAGGTTGCTAATTTTTTTTAATTAATTTATTGGATACAGGGTCTCACTACACAGCTCAGACTCATAGTGATCCTGCTGTCCAAGCCACCCAAGTGCTGTGATTACAGACATGTGTGCTACCAGATCTGGTCTCAGGGCTGGCATGGCATGAGGTACTGGCCCTCAAACTTGACTCCTTGTGTTTGCCAAGCAGGCGCTTTGATTGATGAGCTATCTCCCCAACCCCAGATTGGTAAATAGTATTTTCCTTTCTTTTATTAAATTATGTGCAATACTATAAGACTTCACCTTTAAAACTCAGAAGAGCACATGCATACTCAAATTTAGATTGAGGTCATTTATTTTTTATTGTCCTTTATTTGCCTAAATATTTTATCTATTGAAAATTCTGGCTTCATTGTGCATGATCCAAATACTCAGTGCTGTTGTATTTGTAGTCAGAATCACTGGGGAGAGTTCAAGAAGAGAGGGCTGAAGACATGAGTCTTGTTTCCTCCACTACTGGTGACATCAGAGTCCCCTTAGGACTGGAAGGTCTCCAATACTTTCCAACATATTTGACCATGCGCAGTCATTTTCAGAAGAGCTTTCTTGATTTTAAAGCATAAATAAATATAAGCATTAAAATTAGCAGTTATAATATTTTTTATTACTTCAGGATTTAGCCTGGAGAAACAAATTTTTAAACCCCTATCATTTTTTTTTCCTGTATTTCAGAGAAGGATCTACAGGGTGTTCAGGGTCTTGCTAATAGAGCTCATTCATTCTCGTGATTACAGACTCCCAATAGCTGGGATTACAGGTGCTCACCAACATGCCCCGTCTCAATTGCCATCTCAGTGTTCTCCAGGGGAGGGGCTAGGATGGCAGGTCGGGGGGATTGAAATCCAGACCCTGCACATACTTGCCGGCTCCTTAATCCCATGAGCTATTTGGCCAGCCCCATGAAGCCCCTATATAATCATAGCAGTCTCTCTTATATAATGGTTTACATTCATTTTCACAGTGTCTTCATTTGCCTTGAAAATATTTGCTTAGAAGAATACTTGATTATCAATCTTAAAATTATTTTTGATGGCAATGATTTGTGAAGGACTTGTCAGGCCTCTAAGATGGAGAACATCCACAGTGACTACTCAGCTCACAGCCGACTCAGCCTCATGCTGATCTTCTCTGAAGTTATGTACTAGTAAGCATTTTCTTCACTCTCTAATGACCCTCAAAGACTAAAGAACTGACTCTGGAGTTTGTATTCTGTTTGACCTGGGCAGGAACCAGATTAAGCTGGTGTGATCAACTGCTGTGATGTCAAAATGAGACCCAGTCACACAGTGTTCTCTCTGAGTTACCAATCATTAGGAGTTCATTTGGTTTGGAAATGTCAGAACGGGGCAAGCTCCAATACCGGATAGAAGAGAAGGTTGCTTACCGGGTGAAAGAAATAAGGACTAATGAATTTGAATTGTTTCCTTTTTAAATTCTATTTTTTATTTTTTTGGACATAACAATACTTTATTTTTTTTCAAAAATATGATAACAGTACATTTCCAAAAATTGGTACAATGTATATTATTGTCCTCATAGTAGTTTTACAGAGCACAGGATACAGACATGATAATTTTTCTAAAAAATGTTGGTATAAAAAATTTCTTCTCAGTAAGCTAAGAGAAAGTAGTTGTATAACATAGTCCAGCATTCCATGATCACAGTTGATTACTAGCAGAACTGGCAATGTTGCAAGCCCTTGATTTAAGCCTTTACACGTGAGCACACTAATCTAGCTTTAGGTTTATGCCTCGAGATCAAAATTCTCTGCTGGGTGGTTAAGGGCAAGTTAAAGCAAGACCTACTTAATAAAACATGTAACTTTTGTATCTCCCAAGGTCAGTCAAATCCCCCTTAGAATTTACCTTGAAACCATGTGCAGTGTTTTGTAGAACTGTTTTCCGTGTCAGCCATCTGGATGAGTCACGGCCATTGTTTGACCAGTTTGCTCTCTGTGAAAGTCTGAGATAATTTTTTCTCTCTAGGTGACTCTCCTTAGGCACACTATAAATCATCTATCCCTTTCCTCTATTGTTCCATCATCTCCTTGAACAGAAAGTTTGTCAAACTACTGAGTTGTAGGATGTTATAGGGAAGGTTCTCTTATGTTCTGAGTCCTCACTGATCTTGATGGGCTAGGGCCAAAATAATGTCAATCCTTGTAGCCCTTCTTTTTCACTAATTTTTAGTCTGTAAACATATTCTTAACCCTCCACAAGAGAAGCTTTATGATACTATTACTGTATAACTTAGGTACTTTAGTTTAACATCATTGTCTTTCTGAATATCAAAGTCTTACATTTGACTTGGATTTTGTACTTTACATCAATCATTTATATTCTAATAAATCCCCACACAATGTGATAAAAGCAGTTATACATTTTACACAGACGTTTAAAAATCTAAGTATATATAAAATTGTAGCCAATCAAACTTACAGAATTTCTCCTAGTCTCTTACTCTCATTTAAATGATTTTTTGTTTTCTTGTAAACCCATCATTTACTTGAGAGAGAGTATATCAGTAATAGCAATTACATTAGAAGCAGCACAAATCTAAAAGACCAGAATGACAGGCTTTCCAAGCATAATTTTATTACACACTGTTGCCCTAAGTGTGAAAAATATTTTGGTGGCTCTTAGGACCATTACCTGATATAATCTCCATATAAGTGCATGGTTTTGCTCCTTCCATGTTTCCTATCTTTTCTGATTGCAGTCATTTCATTGTTTAACGCTTAAGTCCTTGGTTTCCATTCATCTGTGTTATACCTTTCAATATTTCTTTCTTCTTTTGAGTTCTTACACTAGCCAGACTACACAACATTTACATATGTAGGTCTGGTTTATTTCACTTATGAGTATATGTTCAAGAAACATCTATTTATATATGAAGTCTTCTAGTTTCTCATTCTTTATAGCTGAATAATATTCAATTATATAAAAATATCACATCTTTTTCAACCATTCTTCAGGCGATGGGCATTTTGGTTGTTTCTAAAGATTTGGCTATCACCAATTTTGCTGCTATAAACACAGGTGCACAAACATCACTATGGTACAGTGTTTTCAGCTCCTTTGGGAAAATTCCCAGTGGGGAGATACCTGTATTACATTGGATTTCCAGTCCCAGTTTTTTGAGTAGTTTCCACACTGATTTCCATAATGGTTGCACCAGTCTGCATTCCCACCAGCAGTGGAGAAGGGTTCCTTTTCGCCCACAGCCTCTCCAACATTTGTTGTTAGTTGATTTCTTTATGATAGCCATTCTTTCTGGGGTGAGATGGTATCTAAGTTATTTTAATTTGCATCTCACAAATGGCTAGCGATGAGGTGCATTTCTTCATGTATTTATAGGCTTATTGAATTTCTTTCTCTGAGAAGCATGTGTTCATCTCAGGTACCCATTTGTGGTTTGAGTCTTTGAATTTTGGGACCCTGATGGTTTTTATTTCTTTACAAATTTGTTTGAATACTTATTAGTTAAATTTTTTCAAAAATTTTGGGTTATCCTTATACTCTGTTGGTACTTACTTTTGACATGCAAAAACCTCAGGTGACACAGGTCGCAGTTGTTAATTCTTTCAAGATTTAAACATGAATTTTGATTTTTGTTCATGAACTCTATCTACCCCAATGTCTTCAAGATTTCTTCCCACTTTCTCTTCCAGGAGATTAGTACTATTCTTTTAATATTTAGATCTTTAATCTATTTTTACTTTAGTTTAGCGCATGATGATAGACCTGGGTCTAGTTTTAATTTTTGGCATGTAGAGAGCAAACTTTCTCACATCATTTTTAAAAGAGGCTATCTTTCTTCCAATATATGTGATTGGCCCCTTTGTTGAAAATAAGGTGGCTGAGTGTGTTTGTACTTGCTTCTGCATCTTCTAATCTATTCCACTGATCCTCAGGTCTACCTTTTGTGCTAATACCATACTGATTTTGTTACTGTAGCTTTGTAGTATAATTTTAGGTCAGGAATTGTAATGCCTCCTGCCTTATTTTGTTGCCCAGAATTGTTTTTGTAATTTTACATCTGGTTCCAAATAAATTTTAGGAATGATTTCTCCAGGTCTGTGATGTATGTTGATGCTATTTCGATAGAGATTGCATTAAATATGTATAACAATTTAGGCAATATGCCCATCTTCACAATGTTGGTTCTTCCTATCCAGGAACAGGGAATATCTTTTGATTTGAAAGATATTCCAATCTTTCAAATTTCAGATTTCGATCTGAAATCCTCTAGGATCTCTTTTTACAAAATACTGTAGTTTTCATTTGAAAAAGTCCTTTACTTCCTTAGTTAGGTTAATAACTAAGTATTTCATTTTCTTCAGTGCTATCATAAGAGGTACTGTTTCTCTAATTTCTCTCTCAGTGTGTTTGTTATCTGTGTAGGGGAATGCTATTGACCTTTGTGTGTTGATTTTGTATCCTGCTATGCTACTAAATTTGTGTATTAATTCTAGTAGCTTCTTGGTGAAGTTTTTTGGGTCTTCCAAGTAGATTATCATGTCACCTGCAAATAATGATAACTTAACTCCTTCTTTGCCTATTGTTATTCAATTTAATTCTCTCTTTTGTCTAATGGCTGTAGCTAATGATTCCAGAACTACATTGAATAGGAGTGGTGACAGAGGACATAGTTGTCTTGTACAAGATCTGAGAATAAAAGACTTCAGGTTTTCCCCATTTAGTATTATGTTCACCACTGGATTGTCACAGATGGCTTTTATCAGATTGAGGTAGAGGCCCTCTATTCCTATTTTCTGTAGGACTTTGAGCATGAATAAATGTTGGACTTTGTCAAAAGCCTTTTCTCCATCAACTGAGATGATCATGAGATTTTTGGATTTGACTATATTGATATAGTGTAGCACATTTATAGATTTACATATATTAAACCATCCTTGCATCCCTGTGATGAATCTTTCCTGGTCATGGTGTATAATCTTCTTGATGATTTGCTGTATTCTATTGGAGAGCATTTTATTGAGGATTTTTACATCTACGTTCATGAAAGGTACTGGCCTGTATTTCTATTGTTTTAGTGGCATCTCCCTTTCTGGTTTTGGTATCAGTATAATACTTTCGTCTAGGGAAGACTTTGGAAGAATCATTTCCTTTAAATTTCGCTGAAGTGTTTGAGGAGCATTTGAATTGTATCTTCTGTAAATTTCTTCCAGAATTCAGTGGTGACTCCATCAAGACCTGGACTTTTCTTTGTAGGTAGGCTTTTATTACATTTTGTATTTCTTTGGCTGTTATTGGGTTGCTGGGAGTTCTTATATCATTTTTATTCAGTTTTGGCAAAGTGTACCTTTCTAGAAACCTGTCCATTTCATCTGTTTTTTCAATTCTGTGAAAGTAAAGATTCTTAAAGCAGCAATTAATGATTCTCTGGATCTCTGCTGGGTCTATGGTAAGTTTACCCTTTTCATTCCTTATTGCTTGAATTTGAGTTCTTTTTTTTTTTTTTTTTCATCTTTTTGATGAGGTTAGCTAGGGGCTTATCAATTTTATTGAATCTTTCAAAGAACCAGCTTTTGGATTCATTAATTCTTTGTATTGTTTTGTCTCAATTGAATTAATTTCTCCTCTAATCCATAGTTTCTCCCTGTCTTTGGGCTTTGGGTTTCATTTGCGTTTCCTTTTCTAGTTGTTTTAGGGACTGTGTAAGAGTATTTACTTCCCATTCTGTCTTCTTAATGTGAGTTCAGGGATATAAATTTCCCTCTAAGAACTGCTTTCATTGTATCCTATAAATTTTGGTAAGTTGTGTTTGAATTTTCCTTAAATTGCAAATATTATTTAATTTCTTTTCAAATTTCATCTGTAACTCACTGGTTGCTGAGAAGGGTGTTGTTTAATTTCCATCTATTTCTGAGGTTCTTGTGATTTCTGTTGTCATTTATTTCTAGTTTCTTTGCACAGTTGTCTGATAATATGCATTGGATGAATTCTGTTTTCTTCTATACACTTAAGCAGGACCTATTTAATAGTATGTGGTCTATTTTGGAAACTATCTCATGTACAACTGAAATAAATGTGTATTCAGAACTGTTTGGGTGGAAAAATCTGTGTATGTCCTCTCTGCCCAGGTGTTCCAAGATCTGGTCCAGTTCTGCTACTTCTTTGCCAATTTTTGTCTGTTTAACCTATCTTTCTGGGATAAAAGGGTATTAAGATCTCCTGTTAAGATGGTGGTATTGGATATTAGATTTTTCATGTCCATTAAGTTTTGGCTTATATAAATTGTTGGGTGCATATATATTTATGAGTGCTTCCTCCTTTTCTTGAATTTTTCCCCTAACCAGTATGTAATCTTCTTTATTTCATTTGATCAGTCTTGGCTTGCAGTTTAGACTGTTTGCAAACAGGATTGCTACTGCTGCTTTTTCTGAGGTGCTGGGGCATGTATTATTGTTTTCTATCCTTTAATTTTTAGCCTATGAGTTTCTTAATGAGTTAGGTGTTTCTTGTATACAACATATTGTTGGATTTTGCTTCCTTATCCACTCTGCCAGTCTATTTCTTTTAATTCGAGAATTGAGTCCATTTACATTGATGGTTATAATTCAAATGTATTGATTGATGATTGACATGTTTTCTACTTATTACTGTTTACTCCTTTTTCTCCTGTTTTATTAGTTGCCCTATTTGGTGGGCTCTTTCTGGTCTCATTTATAGAGTTCGAGACATTTTGGTCCTCCTCTAAAATATTTTTTTGTACTCTGTGGTGTAGGGTTGGTTTTGACATCATAGAATTCTTTATTTGTTCCTTGTCATGGAAGTATTTCACTTCGCCCTCATACTTGAAAGATTTTGTAGGGTGTACCAGTCTGGGCTGCAATTTGTTTTTCTGGAGGACTTGAATCACTCTGCTCCATGCTCTTCTCCACTTCATGGTTTATAAAGAGAAATCTGCTGTTATTCTGATGGCTTTTCTTTTAAAATGTGATGTTTCTTTTCTGTAGCAGGTTTTAGTATATTATTCTTCTGCTGAATTTCTGGGATCTTCATTATTATATCTCTGGGCGTGTTTATAGTAGGGATGGTATTATTTGGAGTTTTACTTGCTCCAGTTACCTGATTGTCCAAATGTTTATTCATATTTGGAAAGTTTTGTGCTATTACTTCTGCCCACATTCTTTTTTATAAAATTTATATTGACTCCTTCTTTCTCATTGATTCCTATTAATTTGATGTTGTTCATTTTTGCATCATCTTGCAGATGTTGAATTATTTTTTCCTGCATCCTGAGTGCCATCTCCAAAGACTACTATCAGCACTTTGGCTGAACCAATACGCACATAGAAACAGGGCCAAGTTCAGCCAAAATGGAAACAACTGCTCCTCCTTCAAAGACAGTAACCTAGTGATGTTTATCTGCTTAATACAGAAAATACAACATTCAGCATTATATGGTTATATCTATGCATAAAAACCCATACTTTGATGGGAAATTACTTGCCAGGAATTATCCCAACATAATTTGGCCACTGCTCTAGCCAACCACAACCTATTTTTTTTTAACATAACATCATATAAAAGACAAAGTAACATAACGGCAAGAAAATGTTTCCTTTTACCCAGAGTTGCAGCACTTGACGATATGCAAGCTAACTGTCTCCGATTATACTCATCTTAGTGAAATTTTGTGATAAAAATGTTGGCTATTTCTTTGTGCTTACTGTAAATTTTGGACTTAGAAAAAATTCAAGTCAGTCCCTGACTGACAGACAGACTGACCAGAGGGTACACTGGAAGCACCTCTCAGCCTGTGGCCCCACAAACTTCCACCTGAATTCAGCCCCCATGTGCAGCAGCCCTACAGACCGAGATAGGTTGATACACAGGTAGGACCTCTTGGCCTGCAGACTCCTCCCACCCCGTACTTCCACCAGAACTCAGTCCCTGCCCTCAGCAGCTGCAACCTACAGACAGACCAGTGAGTGTGCAGATGGGACCTCTTAGCCTGTGCCCCTGCACCGCGACCAGAACTCTGCCCTCACACACAGCTCCTGACTGAGGGGCATGGAAGCAGGAACACTAGATCTGTTCCCTCTCACCACCAGAGCTTCTTTCTCACCCAAAACTCAACTCCTATGTCTGCTTCAGAGCTCCACAGCTTAATTCCCTCAGAGAGACTGGGGGTTAGACCCTAACAGCTAATCCAGGAGCTGAGCATCTTGCCAGCGGAGCACAGCAGGCTTTCCTCCAAAAGTTCCAGCAGGAAGAAGCTGAACACAGCAGCCAGACACATCTGAACAGATCAAACTTGATAGATATCGATCCAAATTCCAGTAGGTGCTAACAGCATAACTTCACCAAAGTTCTGCAGCAAAGGTCAGAGATCACTGCTATGCAAAATAATACAGACAAGGATCAAAATGCAATCTCAGGTCCTGAGCTCACCTGCTACAAACACAGGAGACACTACTATAGAAAAAAGTGGGGATCAGGCTACCTAAATCTCTGTATTAGTAGCATCTGAACTAAACAAATGAATACAGAAACACATAGAGGAACTTGAATTGGGGATAACTTCTTTTTTTTTTTTTTTTTGTCTTTTTGAGACAGGGTCTCGCTATGCAGTTCAGGCTGGCCTTGAGCTCACCTTTGTAGCCCAGGCTGGTCTCAAACTCACGTCAATCCTCCTGCCTCAGCCTCCCGAGTGCTGGGATTACAGGCGTGCGCCACCATGCCCGGCGGGGGATAACTTCTAAATTAAAAATAAAAAGAAATATTTGAATTACTAGAGTCTGAAGTAAAGAAAAAATAACAGCTGCAGAAAATTATACAGCAAATCAGACCAGAAATAACCTCTAAAGTAAAAAAAGACATCTCTAAATTAATAGTGTCTAAAGTAAAGGAAAAACTGCAGAAAGGTAGAGAGGAAATGAGAGCAAAAATAATTGCTGAAGTAGAAAAAGAAAAGATAAATATAATGAAAGTCTCAATAAATGCCTTTAAAGAAGATATTGGTGAAAAAATTAGAGAAAAATAGAGAAATGGTAGAATCCTTGAAAGAACAATATAGGAAAGAAAGAGATCGCACGAAAGGGTTTCAAACAGATATACAAGAAAATAAAGTCTCAGTCACAAACTGGAAACATCATAAGAATGGAAGTGAAGATAGAGTTTCAGATCTTGAAGACACAGTCACACCTAGTGAAAAGGTAAGAAAGAAACTCCTAAAAACACCCAGGATGCAGGAAAAAATAATTCAACATCTGCAAGATGATGCAAAAATGAACAGCGTGAGAGTAATAGAGCCCAAAACATTAGGTACTCTCTCAGTAGTGTTATATAGATTACTCTTCCTGTATATCCTTCTCTCTGCATATTGCAAAGTTGATTTTTGGGCTTTTACATAGCTCAACTCATAGCGCTCAATAACTTCCCATCATTCTCATAGTCACTCATCCTTAAGCCACTCCCTTCTTCATGAATTAATAAAACATGGTTTGGGCCCCTAGGTGGAAGCTTTTGTTCCAGATAACCATCCTGGCAGGACATAGGACCGTTTGGCTCCAAATAGCTACAGATTTCTTTAATGTCTTTATTCTTATCATTGGTTGCACTGGAAGGGGTAGATTAAAATTAATTTACTTTAATTCTGGTAGCTTTTCAGTGGGATTATGAATATAAACTTTGTAGTTTATGACAAGGACTGTGATACATATAAACTTAGGCCATAACAAAAATCTCTTCATTTCAGCATGATCTTGCTCAGCCTGCTCCTTCTAAAACAGTTGATCGAATTCTTAGGGAAGGATATTAGCAATAATCTAAATTACAGGCACAGAAATACTGGTGAATACCAGACTTCGTAAATCTCAAATCTCTCCAGGTTTTGGTTATGGTGATAGAATGTTTCCCTGCTCTAGATCATTTCATATCCATCCCAAATTCAGAAACCTTGTACTGAATAACAGTCAAGAAATCTTCTGTCTTATTTTTGTTTGTCTCATAATGCTTTGCTGCACTGAAATGCAGTGATTATCCCTCAGCCAATGAAAATCTGTTATCCACTAGCCAGGTAAAATATTGTCACTTGTGTTTGTGCCCCAAGTCAGCTAGCTAGTAAGTCTGTCAGCTTGAGTTCTGAGCTTACCAGCTTATTTACCAAAAACAGAGTTTCTAAAGATATTCCTCAGAAAAGTGCCGTTGGACTGTTTCATTATACCCTGAAAAACTGATACATCTATTACCTTTCCAAAGCTATTAAAAGGAAATCACATGCATTTTTAGAAGATGTTTAAGTGATGAAATCAGAATTGTGCAGCTCAAGGCTTTTACCTTTCCAGGCCTTGTTTATTTTGTTCACCTTTTTATAAAATGGAATAATTAAAAATAAGAGAATAAGGTATGTTGGTAGATGGGAACGTTCCCATGAAAATACTTACTATATCACTTGCCCTTGTCAAATGCAAAATTTCCTGATGTATGTGAGCATGAGTCTCTATATAAGGATGCATTCGCCTTCTTTGTCCATCTACCTCATTATTTTGAGCAGCTTCTCTGCAACTTTCCACCTTAAAGATTACCATTTATACGTTGTTCAAATCTATCACATGTCACAAAAATTTCCCACAAGTGGGAAAATTGCACATTGCACTCATGATAACTAGTGCTCCATCCTTATCCCAGCGTACAAGGCAGACCATGGGTTCCTTTTGATTATCATCTAGAGGAAAAGCAGGTATCTTTCACTGAGCAAGCATTTATTTATTTATTTATTTATTTATTTATTTATTTATTTATTGTCAAGAAACCGCCTGAGTCACACAGGGGATTAGGATTCTTCCTTTTAATCTGAAGAGGACTGCTTATGGAAGGCCCATAAGCAATCAACTATTCTTGCAAGACAGCACACCCACTGTTGAATCCAGGGCTTTTGTACTTAATGTTCTCAGTAGCTGCCTCTTCTACTCTTTTTTTTTTTTTTTGTCTTTTTGAGACAGGGTCTCGTTATGCAGTTGAGGCTGGCCTTGAGCTCACTTTTGTAGCTCAGGCTGGTCTCGAACTCACACTGATCCTCCTGCCTCAGCCTCCTGAGTGCTGGGATTACAGGCGTGCGCCACCACGCCCGGCTTTCTACTCTTAATATATGTAAACTGTGAGCTCCCATGCCTTTTCTACCCCTCTCGCCTAATCGCATCCGTACTCTTCCAATGCACACAT
This sequence comes from Myocastor coypus, assembly GCA_004027025.1. Classification (NCBI taxonomy): domain Eukaryota; kingdom Metazoa; phylum Chordata; class Mammalia; order Rodentia; family Myocastoridae; genus Myocastor; species Myocastor coypus. The sequence continues at coordinate 4,411 of PVJA010035863.1, read as the reverse complement.
CATTTACGTGTCTACTATCCATCCCTTACCATTGTCCTACTTCAGTTCATGTGAGCCCTTCTCTCTCAGAATAGTGTGCATGCCCTTCTCTCTGCTCAGAATAGTGTGCACGCAGTGCAGCATATCTTCAGAAGGGTTCAGAAGTGTAGTTGAAAGCTTTTCCTAGCCAGGATCAATCTTCAGATCTGTCTTTTCTTTTTTTTTATGTGAGAGAGTTCAGAAATTGATAGACACTTCTTGCTTGTCCCTGACTCTGGGGGAAGTGGTGACAGCTTTCTAGACCTGCTTCCCTACAAACCCAGACGCCTTCCATAAATGCCTGCTGAATTCTTGCTTGATCAGACACTCTGGACCTTGACAGTCACTGGATATTCACACATGGGCTTCAGGTTTCTCAGAAGTCCACAAACTGATAGACAGCTACGAGCAATAGGCTAGAGATCAAGTCTCATCATTATTGGCCTCTTGATTTCATCACATATGGTAAGTGAATATAGACGGTACAGACTGAAAACCTGTTTAGCACATTAAGCTGGAGTTCTATTCATAATGAGTGAGAATATTGTTACATTGCAAGTCTCAGATTAAAATTATCATTAATAAGTAACATCTTAGAAAGTTTCATTGGTTATATTTAAAAAATCTTGGTGCTTAAATACAGTGTTTTCACAGAATGCTCGCCACTTTTCTACTTTATCTAACTGTTCATTTTATACTCATAGGACTTTTCTCTTAGACGTCATGTCATAGAGTTTTCTAATATCAATTAAAAACAATGTAGATTTTCCTGTTACATTAGTTCAAATTATCATACAGCATGCAAAATACATAATTTGGGGAATTATATATTTTGATAAATGTGTTATTATATTTTCTAATCATAAGCATGGGCTCACCATTGTCTGTTGGGCATTATGATTATTTCTATATCAAATTGCTTACATTTAAGCGCTTATACTTACTTGTGAGATATGTATGTCTCATTTGCATTTGCAGCTTACAGAACTATAATATCGTTCAACAAAATAAAAGCTTATATGTACTTTATTTCTGAGCATTCATAGTTTATAAAATGCATGGTTTGCTAAACTATTTTTTTTCCTACCTGAGCTAGTTTCTTATCTTGACCAAATAGAGTAGTTATGTGGCCAGTCATGAAAATTGCATGACCTTTTCCTTGGAAAACTGTCTGAGAAAATACATACACACATATTTCGGGAGAGTTATTAAACCTGACAGTAAAAACAAAGTCTTATTTCTAAGCAAAAATCTTAGACCGCTGCTATTTCTGTGCTGCTCCAAGACACACCTATTTGTGAGACTTTTCATTTTCGGTGCTTCCAATTACTCTGAAATTATAGTCTACACACCTGATTATCAGATGGAAACACTGAAACGGAGATAAAGTATCTTTCATTCTTTTCTGAACCTGATGAACCAGGAGCTTTTCCCCTGCTCTTTAATCTGTCATTTCCCTTGGATTAAACAGCTAAATTGAGCCACCTGCTAAGAAAACAACGTGATTTATTTCCACTGGAGGTAATTCCCATTCTGAGAACTTCAGTCAACAAGCAGAAGCGCCTTTCGCTCTCTTTTCCACTAAATTGTTTCTCAGTGATTTCTTATTTTTAAAGCCACACCCCAGCTCCCTGTATGAGGGGTCATCAGTGGATTTTAAGGGTTCGCTTATGTGTTGCATGATTTTAATTACTGTTAAATGTCACTTAAAACATATAACTCTCGTCCATTAGGTAATAGTTGGTGTTCTAGAGAGGCAAATGTTGCCATTGTCACATTTTAAAAGAGAGTTGGGTAAATGGCTCTCCAAACCATGAACAAAAGGCTGGACATTTATTTTAAGAATATCCTATCCAGAGTAAGGGTGAAAACTTAGTGGCATAGGCAAGTTTAAGGTCCTAAGTTTGATTCTTGGTACAAAAAACAAAACAAAACAATAATATCTGCAGACTACCAAACTCAGAAAGAGAACGGAACTTCCAATTCTAGTTTTGTGAGGATCCTCCACACTGCTTTCCATAATGGTTGCATCGCTGATAAAGTTAATTCTATGAGATATGTTTTTATTCTTATATATTTATTTATTTATTTTTGAGGGGGACAGGGTTTGAACTCATGACCTTGCACTTGCCAGGCAGGCACTTATGCCATGGAGCTATCTTCCCAGCCCCTCTGAGACATATTTTTAAAAAATAATGATTTGAAGATAATTCATGAAATGTATCACAAATGGTACATGGAAACATCTTTGATGAACATTTAAAGATTTAATTTAAAGATTAATTTAAAGATTATAGTTAAGGGATTTAAGATCTTTTTCTCTGAATATGCTTTGGTTGGCTTTTAGACTTTTCTTTTGATAATGTGTAACATGCTGCATTATTACTTTTTGATTCATAAAATGTTTATTAGTATTTAAATTAAATACTGAAAGTATAGTTGCTATAGTCAGTAGTTCATGCACCCATATCTATGTATGTACATATTAGTATCACAAACTTCTTATAGTATTGCTTAAAAGAATAAAAAAAAATTTGTTAAGGTATAGATTTTACTGGGCCAAGTCTCATGACAATTTAATGGTATTACATTGATTAGAATAAGCTTCAGTCCCTGCTTTCACTCTAGAAAGTTATTCTTTACCTGTATTTTGTTATATGATTGTTAAATCAGAATTATATTGTCTATCTTTGCATTTCTGAATAGGCTAAAATGCATATTACATGGCTTCACACATATTTCCTTTGCCTCAGAATAGCCTAAGCACGACCTGTCTTATTTCCACGTTACCTAAGGAAATGATACGAAACATTTATAAAGTTGCACTGGCCAAGATGTTCAATTCAACACTGAAAGTAATCAACATATCTAGCAGTGAAAGGGTGACTAACAAATTATGCTAGATAGAGATTCACAGTGCTATTGACAATTACGTTCCTGAAGTTTTCATCACCATCAGCAAAGCAAATGCACTGTTAAAAGGAGGCAGCGCTGCACCAAAATAGTCACTGAGAATTGTCTCTGTTATGGCAAGAGACATATGTCCAAAAAAATGGAGTCCTATTTATTTATTAATGATCGTCAGCTCTAGCTATTTCTGGTATCTTTAACTTTTTCTTATTTTCTGTTTTTTTCCATGGTTAATCACTACCTTTACCATCGCACAAAGTATATCAACTGCATTTTATTATCTGTTATATAAAGAGCTACTGGGTGTTCACATAGTTTCCATGGTACAAGTTCCTACAGAAGGTGATGAGGGATAGGACTTGGAAGTGGCTGCTCCACTGTGCTTGAGTCCCAGTGACAATGTCAGCCTATGCCATGTGTCTTGTAGCTGGCAGTTCATCAAGGTATTGATTTTAAAGTTTTATTGACAACTGCTGAGACACTGCGAGGCAAACTATAAGCCATTATTCCCTCTGCTCCTCACTCCTTGGCTTTGGTTGAGCTATTGAATAGGTCTTACATGAGGTCAGGTCCCATTAGTGCGATTTCTGTCCCCTGAAGGATTCGAATGTCCAGCCATCTGCACTTTCTTCAACTTTTGCAAAGCCCTGTACTTTTGTGAAGATGGAGATTCTGCAAGCATTACCATTTCTTCAATTGAGTCTTGTTCCTTATTTAATACAGTATCTTGGCCATCCCCTGTGTGTCTGAAAAACCCTTTCCAATAACCAGGCCTACACTCACGTGGCAGGATGTGGGCTCCCAGCTGAAGTAAGAAAACTGATAAAGCCAGTCCTCAGAGAATTCACATGGGGAAAATGACTCAGGGATCACATTGGTAGAATGAAGAAAGCACTGGGGGAAATTGAAGGAAGAGCGGGGTTAATATGGGTATGGAGTGAATTGATAATTGAAGATTGAGTAAGATTGAGATGAATGAGAAGAGAGAAAGACACTTGTTCAAAAGATACCATGCACAAAGTGTGGCAGGCAAGGCAGTGAAAGGCACGCAGAGGGAAAAGCATCTGGCAGAAGTCTCCAGGGTACCTAGTTCCTATAGGAGCCCAACCTTCAAGATGAAAACGTAGGTGAATTCTCAGAGCTGGGGCGCTTTGTAGGTTTACTCAATTCTACTTCTTAACTTAACCTTAGCAGGGTGTTGGTGATTCTGGGAGAGGTGACTCCCCAGAAACTCTAAGAAGTATGTTCAAGCCGCGTGTGGTGGTGCACGCTTGTAATCACAGCACTCAGGAGGCTGAGGCAGGAGGATCGGTGCGAGTTTGAGACCAGCTTGGGCTACAAAAGTGAGGTCAAGGCCAGCCTTAACTGCATAGCGAAACCCTATCTCAAAATGACAAAAGAAGAAGAAGAAGAAGAAGAAGAAGAAGAAGAAGAAGAAGAAGAAGAAGAAGAAGAAGAAGAAGAAGAAGAAGAAGAAGATACA